>CAUYQV010085088.1:0-13119 GCA_963574575.1 Galagoides demidoff | reverse complement strand
AATTCCACCAAGTCCTCATTTGCAGCCGGTCTTTTGCCCTTTCCTGATTTCTGCCAATTTGTATGCCTCGTGAAACATTAGTCACTTATTATTTTATCATTCCCCTTTTAAAATTTCAAGAAATTTATGAAGTAAATTTAACAGCACCAGAATTAAAAAAAAAAACTCATACAACCAGAAGATAACTGTAAACATACACATTAGTAATGAAAGTTATTCATCTGTGTACCTCAAAAACCCATCCTTTATATAACTTGTTATTGGTATATAGGCATCCTTTAGAAAATGCTAAAATATCTGATGTAGTACATTTACTGTAGTGCAGGCACACAGTTCGTGCAAAAAAAAATGTGGTTTATTTTCTTGACATATTTATAAGTTTGGGAACCAGAATAGATTATGTACAGAATGGGCAAATGTGAAACGTAGGCTTAGCTTCTCCTCCAACACCACTGGCACATTGTGACCCTCTTTTTCTACTATATTCAGACTTAACTTTATTTTATTTATTATTATTATTATTATTTTGAGACAGAACCTCAAGCTGTCCCCGTGGGTAGAGTGTCGTGGCATCACAGCTCACAGCAACCTCCAACTCCTGGGCTCAAGCAGGTCTCCTGCCTCTGCTTCCCAAGGAGCTGGGACCACAGGTGCCTGCCACAATGCCCGGCTACCTTTTGGTTGCAGCCATCATTGTTGTTTTGGCAGCCCGGGCTGGATTCGAACCCGCCACCTTAGGTGTATGTGGCTGGCGCCTTAGCCACAGAGCCCAGACTTAACTTTAGAACCCGCCTCAATACTGTGTTTGAGGCAGGTGTCACCAATCAGTTGCTGTTGGCACAATCCACAGGACATCAATGGGCTGCGGATCGATTTCACATAGTGGAAAGAGAGATGGGCTGATTACAATGGAACTGAAGAAGTTCTTTCATTAATCACAAATGAACCGAAGGAGTAAACTGGTTTATTAAAAAGAAAACAAACGCAAAATGAAAAAGCAAAGCTTTCGTTTACAAATACGCGTCCTCCACTCTCGACTTCCTCCAGATTTTGTCTCCTGATCTATTTTCTCCCACAGTCTGGGACATCTCCATCACTTCACTTTTCCACTCAAGGTGTGAAAAAAGTTATGGCATACTCGTTTTTACTCAAGCACAAGAAATTTAGGAGGGAAACATTTCCCCTGCGCCGATCTTCCCATCAATTCTAAAGCATCGGTACTTGGCGTTGACCCGGGTAGAAGGCCCAGGTGCAAAGGCATCCTGGTGATTAAGAGCTCGGCAAGCATTTTACTGCTGATAAAGGAGGTTCTCCAGGACAGGGCAATCAGAGGGAGGTAATAGGTGATTATGTTATTTGGGTCAATGTCCAATTCAGGAGATTAGAAAAATTGGGCTGAATCATAAATGCAGCCTTGGATTTCAACCAAAACTTGCTCGGCAGGCGTATCCCAAACACTTGCTGATAGATTAATTCACTGGCCCATTTAGAGTCTCTGAGGGCTGCGAAGTGCAGGGGAGTGAGCAAAGGCTGTGACATCGGACAGACCAGGGTCGAGTGCGAGTTTTCTGCTTGTGGTGTCTCCCTGAGCAAGATACTTAACTCCTCTGCACTTGTTAAAATTGAGAAGATTCCTAGCTCTGCAGCAAGGCCCCGAGAGGGTTAAGGCGAATTATGGAAAAGGGCCCAGAACATGCCCAGTACAGATTAGTTGCCCTCCCTAAATATTTGTGCATTTCAGTTTGTTAGGAAAATATAACGAGATTCTCTAAACACCAAAGGTGAAATCTAGTCGATTTCTAGGATGTGCAGAACAGAAGCTCATGATGAGGAGTGGCAGGCAATGCCTAGAAGCAGGCCAGTGGTCAGTGTGCGGGCCGAGCAGGTCAGTGGTCAGTGTGTGGGCCAAGCAGGTCGGTGGTCAGTGTGAGGGCCGAGCAGGTCAGTGGTCAGTGTGCGGGCCGAGCGGGTCGGTGGTCAGTGTGCGGGCCGAGCAGGTCAGTGGTCAGTGTGCGGGCCGAGCGAGCAGGTCAGTGGTCAGTGTGCGGGCCGAGCAGGTCAGTGGTCAGTGTGCAGGCCGAGCGGGTCGGTGGTCAGTGTGAAGGCTGAGCGGGTCGGTGGTCAGTGTGAAGGCCGAGCCGGTCAGTGGTTAGTGTGCGGGCCGAGTGATGAGGAGTGGCAGGCAATGCCTAGAAGCAGGTCAGTGGTCAGTGTGCAGGCCGAACGGGTCAGTGGTCAGTGTGCGGGCCAAGCGGGTCAGTGGTCAGTATGTGGGCCGAGCGGGTTGGTGGTCAGTGTGAAGGCCGAGCGGGTCAGTGGTCAGTGTGCAGGCCGAGTGGGTCAGTGGTCAGTGTGTGGGCCGAGCATGGGTCCTGCTGGCTCCGGCTGGCTGGCTGGTGGGCTTGTGGGCCATACAGACCCGACCTTCTGCTTTTCCACCAAAGCCAGAAATCTGAAATGATGCATCTTCTTTCAGAGCTGTTAAATGTTGGCGCCTTTTTAACCGTATGATATTTCCCGAGGACTGAGAATGTGCAGGACACATTGGGTCAAGTGAGTCTCTGACAACCCCATGAAGTGCGTTGTGATCATTACCCCTATTGTAGAGAGGAGAAAATTCAAGGGCCAGGGCTCAGAGTCCCTCACTCCCCCAGGGTCACACCGTGGAGGAGCTGGGGTTTAAACCACATCTATTTGCTTACAATGCTCCTTTCTATCTGCCTCTGGGCTTTTAATTTATTTTGACATAATTTCAGAAAATTATAAGAACTGTTCAAAACCCAGATGCTTCAGGTGTTTGCATTTTATGACTTCATGCTTGGTTCTCCGTTCTACTCTCTCTCTCCCCCACCACCACATAGGTGCATTTCTTAGCTCTGAACACTGAGCTGTAAGATCCTGGTAGCAATAAGCAAAGCCAGAAGTGAACTTGTTTTCTGCTGAAACAAACTAGGACTTGTTGCAGGAATAAATGAACCCAGGGATAAGGCAGGTAGAGTATAATAAGATCATCGCGGAATATCTTACTGTTTCAGAAAATAAGGAAGTGCTCAGAAAGGGTGGTCTATCATGAATCGTCCCTGACCTGTGAGTTCTGACACTGTCCCTGCTCTATGCCAACCACCAGGTTAGGTACATTTTCTAATTTTCTAATCCTTAGGCGAATGCTTGTGCAGGAGGAATGTTAGCCTCCCATTAATAGCTGAGCTCAGAAAGGTTAAGTAAATCCCTCATGTCACACAGCTACGAAATGGCTCCTCTAGGGTTGAAATCCAGGTGAGCTGGACAGCTCTAAACTCTGTGTTTCTCCTGTTCTAGCAGTGTGGAGCTCGCTGGGCATGTTTCATTTGGTGGAGGTGAAACAGGTGTTAATGAATGAAACAGGGGTTTCATTAGTGCAGAGGTACATTGGGGATTTAGGTTGGAAGGTCAACCAAGCAGAGTGAAAACTCTTACAGCTGCAATAACCTCCACATATCCCTTCAGTTACATAGAGAGTCCACCATAAAATAAAGGGTCATTTCTTGTTAACCCACACAGACAGCATTCCCTCTGGGGTCGGAAGAGCTTTTTGCTTCTGTGGTTAAGAACAACAGGAGGTAGTTGGCTGATGTCTAGGGGCCATGTCATATGAAGAATGCATGTCCTTACATCCTAATAATAAGGTGAACAGCGGGATATTGATGACAATCAAAATAACTCTGAGAAGAGAAGGCTGGGCGCTGTGGCTCACACCTGTAATCCTACCATTCTGGGAGGCCGAGGTGGATTGCCTGAGCTCAGAGGCATGAGACCAGCCTGAGCAAGAGCGAGATCCCATCTCTAAAAATAACTGGACATTGTGGCAGATGCCTGTGGTTTCAGCTACTTGGGAGGCTGAGGCAAGAGAACAGCTTGAGCCCAAGAGTTTGAGATTGCTATGAGCTGTGATGCCATGACACTCTACCGAGGGTAACAAAGTAAAACTGTCTCAAAAAAAAAAAAAATGCTCCAGGATGTCATGACGCACTGATCTAGGAGATTTCACAAGTTCAGGCTCAGCCACAGGATGACCCTGGGAAATGTGCCCAGAAACTTGGTCATCACAAAGGGCTGTTGGAACTATTGCCAAGAAAGACGAGCAGGTCAAAAGGGGCATTTCAGGGGTCCCTATTATGATCGAGGAGCCAAGCATCACCCATAAAGTGCCAAAGCTCCATGAACATGGTCCTGCCCTCACACACCTGTATTCTAGTGGGGAGGGGAGAGAAGGACGAAAATGGCAAAGAATCACACAAATGCTCATAAACTTGCCCTTGTTGTGGGCTGTGAAGGAGAGGCCCATGGTGTACCTGAGCAGGCCATTGGAGTCCTGGCTCCCCTGCACACTATTTGGTGATTCCAAGCAGATGGCTGGCCTTCTCTGCGCCTCAGTTTCCTGAGGTGTGAAGTGGGAAGAAGCATCAGACCTACTGTGCCTGGCAGTGGTAAGTCTGTGAATTCATATGTGGGTGGTGCTTAGAAGAGTGTCTGGGGCAGGCAGGGCAGTCCATGGATGTTAGCTTTCATTATTATCACGATCACAGCTATGTGAATGTCAGTGTTGGCTCTGGGAAGCCTGCCCAGGGAGGTAAGGGGTTGCTAGGGCCCTCGCCCCACCCCGAGCCCCTTGCAGCCCTTTGCATGGCTGGGAACCCCACCCCAGCTTCTGTATGCTTTGCCCCTAATGGCCGGCACCTGCACCTTCTGCAAAGATGACCCCCAGCAGCTACTGCTGTTTTGCCTGGATGCACCAGCAGCTAGAAGTTCATGGGGGTTTGCGTCCCCCTGGTGCACTGAACCTCAGGAGTGTGGGCCCCACTCCCTGGCCACCAGGCAAACAAACAGAGCTGCCTGGTACACTCCAGAGCTGCCAGGAGCTTCACCCCAAACCGCGCACTAGCTGGGCTCCCTTCTGTCTCCACGACCTGCTGCCCCGGCCATCACACGGGTCTTCTTGGGCGTCTCGACCTCAGTGAGTCCTGGTCCCGGGGTCAGGCCCCTGTGGATCTCAGTCATCAGGGAGACTTCCTCTGGGAATGCAGAGCTGGGCTGAATGCACGTGGCGGGGGAAGCCCAGCAGAGGAAGACTGTGTCTGCAGGGAGATGGGAGGAGGAACAGCGCAGGTGCGAGCCCTCTTGGGAGGAGAGCCTTTAAGGAAGAGGGAGACTGGGAGGAGCCACTGTGGACGGAGCCCAGAGGCCTCCGGGGTGCGAGACGTGGGCTGAGTTCAGGGGTTGGCAGGGCCGCATTTGGTAGGACATGGGAGTCAGCTTACAGGACAGGATCTTCATGTCAGAGCAATGGAGGCCACAGGGGCTGCGATGAGACACACACATCTGGGTAAGTGAACAAAGAACCGAGGGAGGGAGCACGAATCCACGGAGGGGAGACGGCAGGGCCTGCAGCGGCCCAGGGGAGAGGGTGGCGGCCACAGCCAGCTTGATGGTGGGATAGAGGGTGGAGATTGATATAAACAGACTTGAAAAATACTTAAGCAGCCAAAAAAAGGAAAGTTATTTTGCCACTCCAAGAACTGTCTTTCAGTTTCAGATTAAATGCTATCGGCTTGTGAAATGGCCACATGAGAAGAATCTCTACAGGTAAGCCAAGGTTTGAAGGTTTATTTTATCATAACAAATGCAATACAGAGGGGGGAAAAAATCTCTCAAATATTTAAAAAATTTTATTCGGACAAAAGAATTTGAAGATACACAGGTGAAATCAACACATGTGAATTTGTAATTCTAAGAATAATTTCACAGCAGAAAAAAGGCATATGCCTGTTTCATGATACGTACATAGTTATTAAAGTATAAAGATATAAATGATGACTCTGAACATTCTAAAGCTATAACCTAAAAGGGAAGTCTTTATCAAAAATACAGACATATATATATGCTGTTAGAAAAAGTTAAAGTAAAAACAGGCCAAAATAAAACATATGTAAACACAATTTTTAAATTTTGTAAGTCATGCATAAATCCTTATACATTTTGCATTTATGAAAAATTCTATTCCCCCAGGAGTGCAAACCACATAGCAAATGTCACATGATCAATCTCTAACATTCGCTGGATTTACTATTTCCCACCAAAAGCAGAGAAAATGAAGGCAGGAAAAGTCATTTTCCTGAAGTCACAGTGACTATTTCTAAGTTGTGACTAAACTTCCTAAATTGTCCTGCACCACTGATCCTAAATCAGGTACTATAAATATATTTTTAAAAAATGAAGCAAATTGTCATTAGAAACACACCTGTGCACCCAGACATGTGCGTGCCTATGCCAGCACACACGCGCACACACACAATTAAAACTATTGATTTATTTTCATTCCAATGCCATAGAGAAAATCCAAAAATAAAAAATTTTGGGGTCCTTTGACAAAATGATGCCACAGTGAAATCATTAAGGAATTCTAATACCAGAGGTTCTGACTTCATTAAACTCCTATTTACAAACTCCTTATTACACCTCTCTAATTTTCTGATATTGTTTCCATTTCAATGCAGGGAGAATGCGATTTCCTGGGGGTCCTGATAACTTTCAACATCATTCAGACTTGTCTATGTTATGAAGCAGTTAATTCCTCAAGTATGGCATTAAAAGGAGTTACAACAGGTGCATTCCCAGGATTACCCCCAGCCCTAGACAATTTAGCTGCAGCGGGTGTTTCGTGTTTCGTTGTGAGATGTAAACTTACTCTTGAAAAGATTCAAACAGTGAATTTGGTAGAGGAGGAGCTGAAACATTCAGCAACAGTTTACCTTAATAACTGACAAATACTCAGCCTCTCTCATGTCTTGCAAGATGCAAGGGGAACAGGTGCATGGGTGATTCTATGCAAATGCAGTCTGTGTTGATGTGGGTTACGTGTAAACTCGCAGTGAACCCTGCAGAAGGCTTTGCCTTCCATCACTCAAATCTGCTTCCCTGAGTTTGGTGAGATCTTAACAGATCTATCATCTGGACGGACAGTACAGATTCTGGAACAATTGTACATAGGAAAGAATATAAACAGCTAGGCCCAGACGTTCTTTATGGTCTAGTTCTTGGAGTTTGCTTTCCAGCAATGCAGAAGCCATGAGCACCATTCTTTCAGAAAAGTAAAAATTCCTGTTCTTGGTCTTGGTGAAAAGCTGATCTGAAAAATAAAGTATATCTCAGTTACATGTCAAAAAAGTGGATTTAAACAAGAGGGCAGAGAGAAAGAAGGAGGGAGGGAGGTGAGTGACACACCTTTTGAGGGCAAGACATGATTAGAAGAGGGACTTTACCTACCAAGTACAATCAGTGTAACCTGGTTTCTTATCCCCTCAATGAATCCCCAACAATAAAATAAAATAAACAAAGAGGGCAAAAAATAAAAGTTAAAACTAAAATTGCCCTGGGCTCTTGCAAAAGTTGTGGTCCATTGTGACCAGTATGTACAGGACTGGGGTTCTTGCAATGAAGCCTGAATTCTTTCATTACCTGCTTGATTCAGCTCTGATGGTTAAAACGCTCAGAATTTGACAAATGTCCTAGCGACAAGAGACACGGGGTGAGGAATAATGAAGTGTTTGTTTGGGACTTATTTGTAAATTTCACTGGAAGTGCATGTTTCTCTAAATAGTCCACCTTCCAGCAAACGCTCTTTAACTTGCAGTTGGCAAATCACAGCTAGTTCTCGGAAATTTCTAGGAGGTGCTGATAAAAGGTGGAATGAGGAAGGCTGGGTTTAAATAATGACATCCTATCCTATAATACGGTATGTTGCAAACATCGTATTTCCACGTAAGGTGATTTTGACATTTCTTAGGCTAACTTGATCATTTCAATGGTTTTAAGTTTATCTTGATGTGTATTAGGAGAAAATAACTAGAATTAGAAATTCCTTATTTCATGAAGAAAATGATTGCTTAATACAAAGCAAAAGTACGTCATTAAGATCGGTATTCATTTAAAGAAAACAATTCAATGGTAATAGAATAAATAGTAGTCAGTATATGGATATGACAAAAGTTGAGGGGGGACATGAAAAATTCTCTATTGTTGAAAAGGTCCTGACCAGCGCACTGCAGACAAAAGTCACCCACTGTACTTAATATAGGCTGACAAATATATATGTCGACATTACATGTTGCTACATATCATGATCATAGACCCTAGGGCCCCAGCCCACCACCATCTGCTTTTATAAAGTTTTTATTAGAACACAGTGTCTGTAGGCAGACTAACGGATGGCTCTTCATAAATGTCAACACTTAAATCCCTGGGATCTGTGACTATGTTGCCTTGCTTGGAAAAGGGGCTTTGCAGATGTGATTAATGTTACGGACCTTGAGAGATATGACATAAAAAAGAGGAGAGATTCAAAGCACGAGAGAGACCCCACCATTGTCGAAATGGTGGAAGGCACCGTGGACCAAGGACCACGGGCAATCTCTAAAACTGAGAATGGCCTTCGGCTGACAGCAGCCATAAGTTAAGAACCTCAGTCCTGTAACCACAGACAACTAAATTCTGCCAACAACCCAAATTAGCAAATTAGGTAGTAAGCTCTTCTATGGAGCCTCCAGAAAGACTGTATCCCTGCCAATATTTTAATCTGAGTCTGGAAGGCCCCCGCCCGCCTCCAAACCTGCAGAACTATGAGATGACAAGCTTGTGTTGTTTCACCCACTGAGCTTCAGTAATTTGTTATGGCAGTAATAAAAAGCAGATACAAAGCCCACCCATTCATTTACACGTCATCTGTGGCTGCTTTGATGCTACAAGGCAGCATTAAGGGCATGTGACAGGCCCATGAAACCTAAAATATTTGCCAACTGGCCTTTACAGAAATAGTTTGTCAACCCCTGTTATTCGCAGTCAGAAACCAGCAGCAGCAGCAGCTAGCATTTACTACACATTTCACTGATGCCAAGCACTGGACTAAGTATGTTATTCATTTCAATTTTCTGTAATAGATCGATGTTTGGTCCACATTTTATAAGTTAAAATAAAAAAAAAAAAGGCAAAGATGTTAGGGAACTGCTCAAGGTCACCCAGGGAGTTAGAGGTGAGGAAAGAGCAGGGACTCTGGCCGACTACTGAGTTTGGCTCACTTGCCGTACTCGGTCTCTCCTGGCACCTTGCACAGGGCAAGGAACACCCAGGCGCTCACCTGAGGTATCTCATCGTCGGCAGAATGCAATCGGGAGCTCCCGGCTGGGCACCAAGATGCCCAGGTGCAGCATCTCGACAGGCTCCAGGTCTGTGGCCACGATGTCATACTTGCGGACGATCTGGAACACACATGCACAGAAGGGCAGAATTACTCCTCCCTTCTCTGACCTTGTGAGCTAACAGAGAACACAGCTGCAGACATCCAGCAAAGGGTTTTACCCAACAAAGAGCCAAGTGGAGCTGCAGCTCGGCCAGCCGGCGACCAATGCACATTCTTTTCCCGACGCCGAACGGAAGGTGTGCGAAAGGATTGATCTTTTTCTTCTCTTGAAGCCAACGTTCAGGTCTAAACTGACTTGAATCTTCAAAATTGTCTTCACTGGACCCCAACACCTTGGTATTTAGCATCAACACTGTCTGAAAACACACAGAAACACACAGCATTAAAAATAACCAGAGAAGTCCATTTGAATCACGAAACAAAAGCGAGTGCCTTACAAATGTAAAAATAACCCCACAGGTCTGTAATAATGCTGATGGCCAAGGAGCATTGAGTGCTTAAAATGAGCCAGGTCATAAGTAGGTAAAGAATTTTAAAATCTTGCATCACATTTTCACAGTGACCCTGTGTGGTCGATTCTGTTATTAATCCCATTTTACAGATGAGGAAGCTGAGCCTCACAGAAGTTATGCAACTCAAGAGTACACAGATAAAAGTGAAATTGAATCCAGGTCTCTGTCTCCACAGCCATTATTTCTAATCCTACACTATGTACCATGTCACCTGAGTACTGTTATCAGTGAATTTCCGTAATGAGTTTTCTCCTAGTAAAAACGTTAGAGAGCTCTGATGGATATTCAGAAAGATTATCTTTCCTTGTTTTGTAGGTACGAAACATACAAATTCTACTTACTCCTTTGGGTAAGGCGTATTCCCCTAGAAC
Source organism: Galagoides demidoff (assembly GCA_963574575.1). NCBI lineage: Eukaryota > Metazoa > Chordata > Mammalia > Primates > Galagidae > Galagoides > Galagoides demidoff. Next base: position 3,004 of record CAUYQV010085088.1, on the reverse strand, counting down.
CGTTGCCTTGTCAAGAGTCCGAGTTGTAAATGGCACACTTGGGGTGAGCCTGAACAAAGAAAAATCAGAGATGTTAAGATGGGCACAGACCAAGTGCTACCTGTGGTGTGGCTGGCAATGCAGAGTGGGTTAGATACAGAATTGCTGCAGAAGTTGACAGGCAGAAAGGGAACCTGATCACAACTCTTCTAAAAGAATTCCATCTCTTTCTCTGATACTTGTGTTTCTTGTTTCTTTTTTCTTATCTTATTATGTTGGCTAAACCCCTTAGATGTGTCTCTTTCTGATATTTCACCTTGAAGGCTGATGTTTATTCTACTTTTCTCCTACCTACGCGTCATGAAGTCAACACTGTTTCCTTCTAATCCTAAGATCTTGTGAGTTCTGTTTTCCAGAAAGAGTATAAAAAGAATTTTCTAAGACTCTTTTATCCTAGAGGCTCAAAACCAAGACGTCTCTACGTCCTATTATATAACACGATGGTTCTCTCAAGAGCTTTCATCTTTCAGCCTATAAGTAATCGTGCCTTGATCTTCATTCGAGCTTGTAGCATTCCTAAGAATTCTAGCGTTACTGATTTAAAAGGGAAGGGTATTGGCTTTCTAAGATTTCGTAGAATTTGCCCAAATGATTTAGGTAGTGAGTAATAAAAAAACAATGTAGTCCCAAAGCTCTTTTTTGCAGTTGGATAAAAGTTGCTAATGAGCTGGGGAGCTGCCTGAGATTTGGGGAAGCTCCTGAAATATTTGTATTGGCTCAGACATATGTTTTTACCTCATAGATTCTTTCAGACAGGCTTTTAAGTACGGCATATTCTTCACATCCTCCGCGCCTGGTATCTGATTCTCGGGCAAAACACTTTGTATTTCCTCAAGAAGCTTTTGTTGCACTTGGGGATTACGAGATAAGTTATAGAGAATCCACATTAAGCTGTTCGCCGTCTGAAAGCCAAATGGACACAGATTTGAGTTTTTGCAAATAGACCACCTTACTCCACTATCAGATACCGGAAGGAGACGCCTGCCCCTCGCTCTGCAAATGTATCAGGGAGGCGTTCTCCCATTTTTGTTTACTGTGCCTTAACTCAATCCAACACAAAAAGGTCAGATTTATTTTACAGGATAGACATATATCCATTGAGGATTGCTTATTTAATGAGAGACTCAAACTAGAATCCTCTAAATAATCAGCTACATTAGGACACTTAAAAATCATAGTCTAGGGTGGCATCCATAGCTCAGTGGGTAGGGCGCCAGCCACATACACTGAGGCTGGTGGGTTTGAACCCAGCCCAGGCCTGCTAAAGTAACAATGACAATTGCAACAACAATAAAAAAAATAGCCGAGTATTGCGGTGGTGCCTGTAATCCCCGCTACTTGGGAGGCTGAGGCAAGAGAATCACTTAAGCCCAAGAGTTAGAGGTTGCTGTGAGCTGTGACGCCACGGCACTCTACCCAGGGTGACAGCTTGACACTCTGTCTCAAATAAATAAATAAAATTTAAAAAAAATCATAGTCTGACACAATAATTGTTTGAACATAAACGAGCATACATAAAACTGGAGAAATGAGAATAGACTGGTGGATTGTAGCAGGGTCAGTTTCCGGGTTATAATGGTGTTTTCTTACAGTGTAAGACATTCCCAGGGGAGGACAGTGGGTGATGAACACAAGGGATCCCTCTCTATGTTTTGTGGAACTGGTGTGAATCTACAATTATCTCCAAACATGAATTAAAAATTATTTGATGTAAAAATCGAATAAAGAGAGAAAAAGGGAGATCGTTGGAGTATTGTGAACGAGAGGCTTTAAAAAATTTTGTCCTGCAAGTGTGTAAGGAACTGCACTTCCAGAATTTAAATGTTCTTCTGGCCACACCCTCAAGTGTTACCACAAAAATAAAAAGGCATTATGTATATTCAGGTTTCAGCCGCATGCAAAGAGTTCTCATAGGAGGGTGCCAACACCAAAATGAGAAATTCTGGCATTGAGTTTCTTAAGGAACCGGCCACAGTTTCTGACAAAGGCTTCTGGCCTTTTAAGAGGGATCCTTTATTTCCTTTCCAAAGGCAAAGAAAAGAGAAAAAATATAGTGGAGCTGGCCAGTGCAACTTTTAGCTACACGATATGCACTGCTAGTTGTCACATGTATTTGTTTTTTAGGCCTTTCTTAGCTAATTTAAGCCAAATATCCCCTCAAATGGTCACCGTGTCCCCATTGTGCAGACATGAAGACGCTGTCGCTAAGTGCTATGTGCCAGTCACAAAAATGAGCAAAGGGCAAGCCCACTCAGAGCCAAGGGTTACTTATTATTTTTGGAAGAAGATGCCTCCAAGTCAGGCTTCCTCAGGTCAGAGGCCTGGCAGCCTCGGCTGCAAATAAACTGTGGATAGCATTATTATAAAAGTCTAATTTACAAAACAGGAAGAGGGCGTGCCCACCAAATTAGATACACTTTCAAATTTCTCTGATTTTCCCAATATGGCTTTCAGAATAGCCCAGACTTAAAAAAGAAACTGATTTAACCATATCAGTGAGTTCCTTGCCACAAGTACCAAATAGAGTTTCCAAAAGGCAGATAACTGTAGCTTGTACCAAAGCCATGTAAGACAGCCTGGGCCCGTTAGGAAGCCTCCAGGGGCTGATTGGAGGGTAAGTGGTTTGGGAAACCTCAGGGACACAAACTATCCCAGCTTGACCTTCTTGGAAGAGACCGATCTCGCTAAATAGCTTTCTGCGTCCACTCTTCCTCTGTTAAGTCCAGTCTTCACCCACCAGCCAGAGTCCATTTTTCAAAACATAAATCAGTCAGGTGACTCCCTTAGAATTGCAAGAGCTTCTCATCACAGGTGTAATCAAATCTTTTTTTTTTTTTTTTTTTTTTTGAGACAGAGCCTCAAGCTATCCCCCTGAGTAGAGTGCCATGGCATCACAGCTCATAGCAACCTCCAACTCCTGGGCTCAAGCGAGTCTCCTGCCTCCGCCTCCCAAGTAGCTGGGACC
>CAUYQV010085087.1:0-21331 GCA_963574575.1 Galagoides demidoff | reverse complement strand
ATGCATGAACGGGCAGGAGGACAGGAAGGGAATATACGGTTTTCGACTGCCATGTGGCTACTCACCAGAATATGAGTTTTATATTATTTTTGTTAATTTTATAATGTTAAACTGTAATAATAACAAATAATTGTTGAGAAGCCATTCTCGAGAACTGCTTATAAAAGTTTGCATTGTTGTCAGGCCCCGCCCTTCCCCGCCCCCCAGCCATGTTGTCCCGCTTTACAAATGTTAAAATCTGGTCACTCTATATTAGAGGGATTATCAAACAAAGCAATTCAAAGTCAACAATAAACCCAATCATAACAGTTCAGATAACAACCCTCTTATTTATAAAAGCACCCATACCCTCCAGATGGCCACCAGTTTGCCTTAATTCTGAGCTGCTCTTTGCAGCCTACACCATGTTCACTTATAGACAGGAAGAGAACTTGTCTCTGGTTAAAGTAAAAAGGGGATCTTTTGTTAACAGAAATTTAACATTAAACTCTTTACATTTGCTTGTCTTCTACAAACACAACCTGTTTGGCTTAATAATTATTTAACACCACCTTGAATGCTGCATACATGTTTTATAAACTATATATACTCAACTGTGAAAAAAGACATTTAAACATTGATATTCAGCTGCATGCCTTTGGGCTCTGGGGCTCTGGGTAGGCAATGGCATGGAACACGTCAATGAAACAGCAAACCCCGGTCTGACATTCTAAGTTTCTAAGATATTTTCATTTTTCACAGAATTCTCAGTTTTTTTCCCCTCTGTGAACCTTTAGCAAAAGTTTTTATTTCTTTTATTGTTTTGGCTGATTTGTCATAGTTAAAGCCACCACAGACAGAGTGAACTTCATCCTTTTGTCAGGAATCTTTAGAAGGACAATGACATCATGATCAAGTTTCACCATGGCTAGTCTAATGGCTACACTGAGGATATATTTTAGAAAATATTAAGGAATATTTTCTAAGAACCAGAGCTTCTAGTTCTGTCTTATGCCACATGAAATTTTAGATATTTATTTTAAAATTTAGTAAGTAAATGGGGAGGGAAAAGACCAAAAAAAAAAAAAAAGAAGCAAAATAATCCAGAACTGCCCTTTCTAGTCATGAATGACTATTAGAAACTTTGAATTTAAAAATATAGAACAAAAGTGCTATTTGGAGATAGGGCATCTCTGCCCAGTGGGTCCGGGCAGGGCCATTCCCACCTGTGTGGTCTCTCCTGTTCAAGGTTCAGGTAAGGCCAGGAGAGCCAGAGGCTTCCTTAGTGCAATATTGGTAAGATCTAACACATCAGGAATAAAATTTCCTGTAAGTTTGGCTTGATGGAGGCTGAGAAGGCTTAGAGAAGTGACAGCCTTACATGTCCCAATTCAACATTTATGAGGCTCTAGTACCTATGGGTTTGGGTAGCACTGGCCAACTCCTTCACACCAGCTGGAGAAGAATCCCTCAGCAGAAGAGGCCATCAGAATAACTTCCCTGTTGCCTGCATTGAGGAGTGAGTCACACACAGAAAAGGAGAAGCCCTTATACAACTGAGTGACCTGTCAGACGTACTAAAAATTGCCCAGCAGTTCAAAGTCATCGTATGCTCATAATTCGGCTGTGATGGCTGTTTGGCTATTGATGATCAGGGTTGATTTGATTTGAGGAGCAATGAGGGCCTCAATAAGGAAATAAGCAAGGATCAAGATGAACACTTTCCTAATTAGTTCCTAGAGGAGTGCACAATTAATTTTTAAAAAAGAGAGCAAAAGGGGGCAGTGCCTGTGGCTCAAAGGAGTAAGGTGCTGGCCCCATATGCTGGAGGTGGTGGGTTCAAACCCAGCCCAGGCCAAAAAACTGCAGAAAACTGCAAAAAATTAAAAAAAAAGAGAGAGAGAGCAAAAGGGCAGTATTAAAGAATATAAAGTGGATTATAGCAGTGGTTCTCAACCTGTGGGTTGCGACCCACAGGAACTGTATTAAAGGGCCACAGCATTAGGAAGGTTGAGAACCACTATATTAGAGGAATGAATGTAAGAAAAAACTTTGGAGGATTTGGACCTAAAGTCGGTTAGGAAACATAACAAATAGCCTTTAACATTATGGTTAGATTCCAAACAGCAAACTCTCTTCAAATAGGTCCTTAAGAGTGCTTTTTCGTGCCAGGCAATGCAGGTTTCAACTGAAGCAGAGACCTCAGCCTTGGTCTTACAAAAAGTAGCTCTAAGAATCTTCTCATATTTGCCAAGACATCCATTCATGAAATGAATAGCAATGATCTGGAAGCTTAATGGGAAAAACTCTGAAACCCTGACATACCACATGGTTACCTCAGTGCTGAAGGGGACACAAGGCAAACAGCTGTGACCAGTGGTGGACAGCTGCTGTAGTGAACGGTGTTTACATCCTTTCCCTTCTAGTTCCTAGAACCCCCAGTGAGGAAGCTCCCAATGTTGCTACCAGCAGAGAGGAAATAGCAAAGACCCAAAGAGCTGGAACCTTCAAGACTTCTCCCAAACTTCTAGCAAGGGATTGGGGGCTCCTGGGAGCTACAAGTCTGGCAGAGCACCCAGCTGCTCTCAGGGGCAGACACTGAAGATTCTAGTCTCTAAACGCAAGCTGTGTCCTCACTGGCTCCCTCTGTGTCCTCCCTGGTACAAACAAAGAAATTGTGGCTACTGGTAGCTGAGCTAATCAGTTGAGTCTCTTCTTTTCACAGAAAACTGTGGGCTTTTAAATCTGGAAGAAAGTTTATTCTTCAGGAAGACATAATCCTCACTTCTCCATCCCTTTTCTCTCTTTCATTTCCGCTTTTCCTCCATTTTTTTCCTATAAATATCAACTGGTTACTTTTAAATGGAAAAGAAGGGTCTAGACATGTGGCAGACTACAGAAAACAAGAAGTGAATGTCTGCCAATTTCACACACCCTCCCTTAGTGACAGTCAGATGAGGAAACAAAACAACCACATAAATAAAATGCCCCAGAAAAGTTCAAGAACATCCCTCAGGTCACAAAGTAGCTAAGAGTAGACGAAAAAACTATAGCATGTCTGACTTCCCTACCAGTTCTACTGTGTTAAGATCACCCAGCTTCTAGAAAACTGGATATTTAAACCCCTAGGTGGTGACATTCTAGCCATTAGAAACATATTTAACCACTAGGGAAAAATCAGTTAAGGCTCAGGGAAAATCTGGGACAAGTTTTCTTTAAGTTAAAGATGTCTAATAGTAATTTTTATAGGATGAACACTTTTAAAAGAAAATAGACCCAGCACAGTGGCTCACGCCTATAATCCTAACACTCTGGGAGGTGGAGGTGGGTGGATTGCTTTAATTCAGGAGGTTGAGACTAGCCTGAGCGAGAGCGAGACCCTGTCTCTCTACTAAAGGTAGAAAAACTTAGCCAGGTGTGGTGGTGCACACCTGTAGTCCCCACTGAAGAGGCTGAGGCAGGAGGATTGCTTGAACTCAAGAATTTGAGGTTGCTGTGAGATATAATGATACCACAGCACTCTACCCAGGGTGACAGAGACTCTGTTTCAAACAAACAAACAAAAAAAGAAAATAGACTATATATAAACATCAACAAAAGGCGAACTTTTAGGATTACACTTGACTTATATGGCCTACCTACAGAGAGAACTGTTACATATATTTTACCATACCAAAGAGCACACCAAAGTATTCCAAAGTGAACACTCTCATGTTAACAGTTACTGGGGCAGAAAAGCCCACCCTTTGAGCTCTCTGTACTATGGGACAGAATTACAGAGATGAGACCACCCGGGGCCAGTGCATCCATCCTTCACGAGCAAGCTCACAGATTTGGTGTCAACAAGGGATCACGGCCGAAGCTTTGATTCTCTCCAGCCTGGTGTTCCAGCAACCGCTTATGCACTGAACACAGTCACGGCCTGGCTTCAGCCACACCACATGGAGATGCACTTACAATGCCTCATGGAAAAGAGAGGAATGAAACTGAAACGTAGCTGGAATTGTCCCTTTCCACTCAGAAGCATGGCAAATGCACTTTTTCAGGTTTATGAGGATACCCTCCAGCATCAAGCATTGATTTCTGAGCGTCTTACAAAAGCTCTTCTTACTGTGCCTGCACTGCAGATTTACACTGCTGTAACTCCTGTCAGACATCATCTTAGCTTTATGAATAAATAAAACTATGCTCTAGGGAAACATTGATTTAAGAGGAAAAATCAATACCTATCTAGTGAGCGATAGACTTGAGCTGGAAGGCAGCTTATCCCTAATATACGATGCAGTACTAAATCATCCTTTTTGCTTCCTAATAAAAGATAAGTGAGAGTATGTGGAATTGGCAGGTAAATACCTGCTTTCCGTAGTCCTCAGATTATCAGGAGTCCTCTTCTTCTTTCGAAAATAGTTCAGTTGATATTTCAAAAAAGGAATAAAGAAGAGAATGAGGGAAGAAAAGGGATGGATAAAGCCACGGTGGCAAAATCTTAATAATTTGTGAATCTAGATGATGATTTTATGTGGGCTCTGATTGTCGCTTGTGTGTGTAAAACTTTTCATTATCAGAATACAAAGAGTATGTATGTTCAGTTGTAGGAAACTCCAACCAAAGCTATTATTAACCAAGCTGTTAACAATGATTCTCTTTGGGTAATGGACTCATAAGAAAACATTTTCTTCCTTGGGAGTTTTGTATTTTCCAAGTGTCCATAGTGAACACGTTATTGCTTTTGTAATTCAGAAAACACACACATAGTAAATGTAGGGGAAAAAACAAAAAAGAAAAACAAGAATAATTAGACTGATTATAAAGTATTTTGTCGACTACTGACTAGAGATACCCAAGATTTACATCCTAACCCTTATTTCTATCCCCGGCCAACTCTTTCTTAGTGTTCTCAGATGCTTTTTAGGGCACAAGCAGGTTGCTATTAAAATTGACTGATTTAGAAAACAAAGCTAATAGCTTATGCTGAAATTAACCACATCTTTGTGAGCCAAAGATCAAATGCAAGACAAAAGCTGGCTGAAGACATCATTTTTTAAGCTCTGTAATTACCTTACAGCGCAAGGCCATTTGCACAGTGGAGACAGTTGTTAAAAGTTCTGACAAGCCCTGGAGTGACCTTTAATCACAAAGCCACCCCAGAAAGCCAAGGCTCTTGCTTAGAATTAAAAACTCTTGGTTTGAATTAAAAATGAATCCCATTATTTCCCATTAGATCCTCAAAGATGTGGTTCATCAGTAATTGTATTAAATGTGGCCTCTTTAGAAATATGTTTATTTGTTGATTTGGGTTAGCTCACATCTCCCTGGACAGTTACTGATTCTGTGTTCTCCTTGCTGTCTTTCTAATTCATGGAAAGAACAACTCTGGAAATTTGAAAGACACTTCCAAAGCACAGAGATGTTAGAAGCCTGAAAACGGGTTAGGGCAATTTAAATTTTGAATCTTAAATGAAAATATCATGAAAGTAGCTACTGTCATCACCAAAACTCATAAAGATATTGGCTGAATCTACTTCCAAGGTAGAAATTACAAGGTCCAAAAGAAGGTAGTGACCATGCTGGCACTGACATCAGCACAAGAGGGAAAGGGGACATACACTGGTTTTGCTGGCTCTTTGTTAACACATGGATGCCAAGAGTAAAAGATAAAGCAAAGCATTATTGAGAAATGCTCATACTTTTATTGAGAAAAATGCTTATACTTAGTCTGGAACAAAACACAGCTTGAGATCAATTACTTTTCATGAATACTATCTTTTTCTTTATTACAGTGTCAGAGATGCAGTCATTTAAAGAAATTAGAGCATCCACTATGTTTTACAATACCCCAGGCATGTATTAGATGTTGTGGGGACAAAAATGAGATCTGAATGTTGCCCTCGAGGTTAGCATCTATAGGAGGACCAGCTACCTAAGTGCATAATTATAATACAGAGCACCTAGAGATGTAACTAATGAACTCTGGGAACCCAGCTAAGCCTGGGAAATCAGGGAGGGCTTCTCAGAGGAGATGGAAACTGAGGTGGATCTTGAAAGATGCCCTGGTATTTGTTGAGAACAAAAGGGTCAAGGGCATTCTCAGACATGACAGCAGCAGGTGCAAAGAAAGGCTTGTGTGCCTGGAGGAGGCATGATGTGCTGGAACACCCCAAGGAATTCAATCCAAATGAAGCAGAGACTGCGAAGGAGGGACGGTAGGCAGCCAGTGCACTGCAGGGGTACCTGGGCTGGGTCAAGAGGCCCACACCAAGGTGTGTGGATCTATTCTCAAAGTTACCAGGGCCCACGGAAGTCACTGAGCAGGAAATCATGGGAGGGCAACTAGAGTGGGGACAATCTCTTAGAAGAGAATGACATTAGTTAGCTCCAGCAACTGACTTGCACAGAGCTGATGAGGACTAGAACTAGACTAGTAATGATGGAGGTAGAGGAGTATCTCAAGAATGGAAAGAAAAAGTATCCAATGTACTCAATACTAGTATGAAACCATTATATAATCACTTACACATTCATACAAATAATAAAACACAAATATAGTCCAGAAAGAAAGCGGGGAGGGGGGGAGAAGGGAGGGTATTTGTCAGGATCTCACCTGATGTACTCAATACAAGGGTACATTTCAAACAACTAAGAGTATAAGTGAGGTGATGGTTACGTTAATCAGTTTGATTTAAGCATTCCACACTGTATCCCATAAATGGAATGTGGATACAAATCATCACATTGTCCCCCATAAATGTTTACAGTTATGATTTAATAAAAATTAAGTAAAAAAAAATCTTAACAATTAACATTGTGACAGCTGGCAGGTGACCTCACCAAGCGTCAGTCACTGTTCTTGGAAATTTCATATATGGTTTTAAATCAAGAAGCTGCTATAGACTGAATGAGGAGAGTGAGGCAATATCAGACGGAGACTTTTGGCTTGAGTTACTAGGACTACAGGAATGCCAGTTAATTGAAATATTGATTCCAGGAGAAGAAATCAGTGTTTAGCTCAGGAGTGAAGGAGGCAGGGGAAGATGGTTCCCTTGTTAGTTTTGAGAGCTGCTTGGCACAAGTGAAGTAACCAAAATGCTGGGGACAGGCAGAAAGAAAATGGGAAATTCAAGTTAAATAAAGAAAAAAGGAGGCATAAAAATATCTCTATAGTAAGATTCAAGCAGTCACCTATACATCAAAAAGTACCATACAAAGCTTTCCAGAAAGTAGGAGGACAATGATCCCACATAGAAGCATGGATACCACTTTTAAAACATATAGACTCTCAAGTTAAATCTTAATTACCCCCGACTGGAAAATGTTCTATGTTTAAGGGCACGAATATAATGTGTTCAGGCGAGCAGCTCTGGTGGGAATGGAAGTGCATTAGAGAAAACAATGTCTAATCCCTGAATCGAGATTCTTGTCAAATGCTAGGAGATCAGAGGAAGGCATTTTTGGAGGGTAGATAATCAAAGCTCTTAATACACTGATTCTTTAGTCTAGCAAAAGGCAAGCTGATACCTAGGATCTGCAGTTATATTTGGAAAGACTGCAGCCTCAAAGGAGAACCAAAATGACCCTGACATAGCTCCTTGCTCCCCAAAGAAGAAAGGTTTACTCTGACAAGAAAAAGAATTTCTCAGTAAGTTAAAGGAAAGATTTAATTAAAAGACAGTGGGCAAAAAAGCCTGGGAAAATTCAGACAGTTGTACTCCTGCATGTCCAGCCCCTAGAGGAATTGGATAATGATTTATGGTGGATATGGGTAAGTCAGGCCACAGAATTTGAGGCCTATAAATCTTTTAAATGTGTAGACACAGAGCTTCAAATCCAGGATTCATCACAAAAGTTGGTAACTCTGTAGTAAACCTTTAATAACTGTTAAAGTCAAATTTAGAATGTCACTATGTTAACTTGGTCATTAGGCTGAATGATTTTTTTCTGTATTTGGTCTGTTCACAGAAGATGGATCCAAAGTCATTAAGGAATTATTGATAGAACTTTTATCATCAGCACAAAATGAGGTTAAAAATATCACTAATAATGATAATCATAAACACAGCCTCATACATTTTTGGTGATGGTGATAGCAGTGAACGCTGTATAGACTATTAATCCCTCCATGAGGCTATCCAATCATTAGCCCCATCTCAAAGAGGAAAGAGATTGAGAGAGGGTAAGCATTTTGCTCAGATTTCCAGAGGCATTACAAAGCAGAACCAGGGATGTGCGGACCACTGACCATGCTGTCGGAAGCACACCCACTAGTGTCTCAGTCTCTATGGCAGAAGACTCACAAAGCAAAATTCAAATCAGACTAGCTCAGACCTTGAAGGTTTTTCAGCTTGGAAGCTGACTATCTATAAGATTTACAACCCAGAGTCCTTAATCAATCACTGATGCCTGCACACAAAGTTCAACTAAAGCCTCCCTCCCATAATAATGGACAATAATACAGAATAGTACAGAATAAATCAGATAAATGAATACCTTGAAATCATACTTTCCCAGCAATGAAGTTGTGCCTAACTGCTGAAATAAGAGAACGACTTTGTATTTTCTGGAAAGGAAATGTAAGAGGAAATAACTTCAAAATTCTAAACGGGATTTCAAGTGTAATGATTAAAAGTAAAATAACCTTTTCATTTACCTATTAAAGTTTTGGTCAGTAAAGGAAACAACTGAAAAGACTTGTTTAACCTTTGGCACGTTAAAACTATCAAAAAAAAATGTCAAAAAGCAAAAGTTAAAACTTGCTCGTAAAATATTCACAATTATCACAAATTGTATATATATAGGAAAATAAAAATGATGGCATTAATCACCTGTGATAATCATGCCCAAGCTTTGTTTTAACTCATCAGTGCCTCCTTTCTTTCTGACAGTAATTATGGGTTATCTTTCACCAGCCCTGCAACCTCACACCTCAAACATGGACCCTTAGAGTAGTTCAGGCACATGGACTAAGGCAAAAACCAAAATGGTTGTACGCTTCAAGAAGATGACAGTCATGCCAGGGAAGAAAAACAGCAAAACAAAATTATATAGAAATCATATTACTTAGCTATATTACTTCATGTCTTCATCTTGAAATGTGCTGTATTTTTGTTAAGCATGGTTTCCTATGCTTAAAAATAAAGCTATATCACTTATACAGATCACTTCCTCCAAGAATAAGTGTGATTCGAGTTTGAGGAATGCAATCTCAAATCTAAAATTCTGTTTTCATAGAACTGTAGATCTAAGCAGACATCTTAAAAATATGCTATGTGGAACTAAAAAGCATGGACAGTAAAAGAATGACCTAATCACTAGACTGAATCCTCTCAGGAGAAATAGTCACTGAGGCAATTTGGTTAAGTTTAAAAGAGAAAAGAAATAGCTATTTCTTTTCTTAGAAAGATATTTCTTAGAAAGAAATGAAAAGCAAAGCAGTGCTAGAGAGACCAAAGAGAAAAACAGCCAAGGTGCCAGCAAGTTAGGTGATGATCCCTCCAGAGCTGCCAGTGCCAGACTCCGCAGCAGCCAGTGAGACAAGAGCCCCCAGCCCCTGACGTACCCACAGATCCCTGCCCATGCGCTCTGAGGGCCTGTTAGAGGTGAGCAGCAAGAGAAAAGTGCAGCAGCAGGTGAGAGAACGTTACACGCCAGGAGGGAAATGGTGGAGATCAGTTTGCCCATTTGCAACCAAGAAAGACCAAGGAAATTCTCTCCCTTTGGCCTCTTGCTGGGAAATTCCCCATCTAGAACTGTGAAGCATTAAGCTTCAACAACTTTGTGGGTTTTGGAAAGTTTCCATACCAGCCCTAAAACCCACCATTTCTAAAACCAGGAGGATTCATTTCAAGCTCTAAACAACTGCCTCGGAAGTCAGTACTTGGCAATGACACCTGTTTAAAAGTAGAGACATAACTATTTTGAGAAGCTGCTAGTGGTATGCAAAACACTGCTAATTCTGTTTAATAAACACTCACTGATAAACCTCTGTGCTATGGAGAAGAGGTACACAAGGCCCAGTCTGGGAGGCCGAGTTGCAAGTAAAGAGCACAACACACAGAGACACCAGTAATGAGGGAAGGGCGCACATGCTGTGACCACAGCAGAAAAGGGCAGGGTAATTCGGCCCTGGAGGGCCTCCATACATGCAGCTCTCTTGGGGTAAAACTCCAGTCCCTGGCACAGTGTGACAATCTCCCATCACAGTGTCTGCTAGCCTGTCCAGTGTCAGCTCATCATCCTCACCCTCCATGCCTCTGCCATGGAGTCTGTATGTAGTAACAAATATCTAATAAGGCACTGGTTTTTCAGCTGGAAACTGCAGTGTGTTTGTAAAGTGTAAGTGGATTCAGGTACCTGGTATGTGGGTCCTTCAACTTGTCCCAACTTCCTGTTCTATTGTGTCCTCAGCCAGTCACAGTCTTCTCAATCCTCTTCTTCCTTTATAGTCCTGCAAAGAAACAACTGTGAATATCAGTGTAAAGTATACATATGCTGTGACACAGGGTTTTCAACCTTGGCCCTGCTGGCATTTGGGGCTGGAAAGTTCTTTGTTTTGGGAGTATAGCATCTCCCATCCTGAACTATAACAACCAAAAATGTCTCCAGATTTTGACAAATGTGCCTCAGTGACAAAATCACCACTAAGTTGAGAGTCGCTAGTCTAAAATGAATGACTTATTAAAATGGAATAATATTCATATCTTAACTTCCATTTCATGCAGGAAGATGGCAATACATGTGGAGAGGGGCCAGGGGAAAGGGCACGGATGGGGAGCAGGGAGGGAGGAAGGCGCATGTACCGAGCACCTGCTGTATTCCCAGCCCTATGGGAAGTGAGTGTGTCCCCTACCCCCCAGAATCAGAGCTTGCTCAAAACCTTGACAGGCAATGGGTTAGTATGTATTAAAAATGTCACGAAAAACAAAACTCTTCAGGATAAAATTAAAATAAATTATTGCTAGAATTTCATATGGACATCGACCTCCCTTTCTTCCACTTTTAGTAGGCCAAATGTTTAACTTTTCCTCCTTGAGAATGACCAGCAGGACATTCTCTTGGCAAGGGTTCCATTTTGTGACTTCTTAGGACATTTCCTCTACCGACTTAAAATCTGGCAGTGTTTTCGTGGTGGAAGATCCACATGCAGTCACTAGCATGGCCAAGACTTCTCTTCTCCTAGATCCATAGTGAATGAGACATCCTTAGCCTTTGGAACTGTTAAATGCTGACTGGTTACCAGTCCTTGCCAGAGTCCTAAGTGAAGTTAACAACCCAGGGCAGTCCAGAGCAGTGTGAGCTGGTTAAGTCCTGACTTAAACTATGAACCTCCCTGAGAGTGTTCAATGAGACAAGGGATAGGAATTCTGTGACACAATTTGATCACGGTCACTTTCCCTCCTCATCTCTGAAGGTCCCAGAAGGCTCAATCATCTTTATTAAATTCAGCACATTCAGGTCCCAAAGGATTCCTGTCTATTCAGAAAGGACTGGAGTAGCTTTTTAAATACATGTGTTATATGTAGTTTTCCCTAATTGACCTTTTCTGATTCTATTCTAATTATATTGTCTACTCTCATAGCTATTCAAATACTTTATTTAAAGACAGCGTCTATATGCCAGCCACTATTGTCAGTGAGGTTTCAACATTAAACAGGACAAAATTCCCTGTCCTCATGGAGCTTTCTAGTGGAGGTGGGAAACAAACCAAACACCTGGCAGAACAGCTGAAGGAACCAGAAGCAGCGGGGAGTAGGACTGCTGGCAGGAGTGGTGCTCTCCTTTAAGTGGGGCTGTCAGGAGAGACATCACTGACAAAATGTTGGGTGAGCAGAGACCTGAAGGAGGTGGTGGAGACGCAGGTCTGAGAGGGGCTTATCCTCCTGGCCCTGCTGGCCCCTCTATGTGGCCATCTCATAGAGCCACAGCATGCCCAGGGCTTCCATGGCCACAGCAGGGGTAGGCTTAGCTGGCTGAGGGCACACCTGCACACATGCGCAGATCCATGGAGCCAAAGGAAATAAGTCCTTTTTTTTTTTTTCCTTTTTTTTGAGACAGATTCTCATTCTGTTGCCCAGCCTAGAGTGTCATGGCAGCAGCCTAACTCACAGCAACCTCAAACTCCTAGGTTCAAGTGATCCTCCTGCCTCAGCCTCCCAAGTAGGTGGGACTATACATGCCACTCCCAGGTCATCTGGCTAATTTTTCTATTTTTAGTAGAGATAGGGTCTCACGCTTGTTCAGGCTGGTCTTGAACTTCTGAGCTTACACTATCCTCTCGCCTCAGCCCCCAGAGTGCTAGGATTACAGGTGTGAGCCACCATGGCCAGCCGAAACTTCTGTTCAAAGTCATGATATGAAGAAGAAAACAAGAAGCAAGGTTATCAGCTGAGAAAGAGAATGGAGAAGGGGGCATTTGAGGTTTAAGGAGAGAGCAGAAGGAGGTGCTCCGGAAGAGAGGAGTGAGCAGAAAAGGGAACCAGCAGTTCTGGGGACTCTGAGATGAAAGTGAGATCATTTAGCCCAGTGGTGTGTGCTCAGACATACTCATCAGCAAAGGGGAAGATGTGCAGTGGGAGAGAGCCGGGTTATGCAGGGTTGGGGTTTTGCCAGCTGAGCACAATGAGGAAAGAGAGAAAGGTTACAAAGAACTTGATGGTGGATGCAAAGGAGTGCTTAAAGAAGAAATCAGGGACTTTCAGCTGGGTAACTAGGAAAGCAGAACTGGAGGGGGTGACAGTGACAAGTAGTAGGATCAAAGGACTCTGAGTACTGGCAGACTCCACAATGCAGTTAAAGTCCAGGTGAGGGGAAGACAGGAGAATGGGCTGCTTGGAGAGGGAGCTGGTTAGACCCTTGCTGTTGTAGCTTCTGCACTATTTAGGACTTGTTAGAAATGCAGAATCTCAGACTCACCTCAGACCTACTGAATCAGAATCTGCATTCATGTGTACACTACCTCTGGGAGAGAATTGCCTTGAATCACTGTTCCATCTGAGCCAAGTTGGCTTAGTCTCTGCTCGACCAGAAGCCACAGACACCCTATAAAAAGGTGTTAGTGAATAGGTTTCTGAGGTTAGGGAATTCTCTGGGGCTCGGCTTCCCATTTAAGTGGCTTCCCATTTTAGTTTCATAGGTTTCCCTCCAGCTGCCCCACGTCCTCACTCTGTCTTACAGTCTTGCAATGTAGTTGGCAGGCTTTTGACTACATTTACCAAAGAACACTGCCCTCCCTCCCCAATGCTGGCTTGCCTTCCTTCCCATCTGTAGGCAAAGGACATCCCCCTACTTCCTGCAACTGACTTCCAGATACCTTTCTCCATTCTCATCTGCTGCCAGGGGCCCTCAGTCCAGCCTGCAAAATTCCATCTGCCCACAAACATCCTTACAAGACAGTAAGGCAAAAGACATAGTATTGCCTTTAGCTTCCTGCTATAATATTGAATGTTTTGTATTTTCTTCATATGAGTAGACTAACTTCACTCTTTTTTTTTTTTTTTTTTAGTTAGTTTTTTTGCAGTTTTTGGCCGGGCTGGGTTTGAACCCCCTACTTCCAGCCCTCCAGCATATGGGGCCAGTGCCTTACTCCTTTGAACCACAGGAACCACCCAGACTGACTTCACTCTTAAGAGTTAATAGCTGTATGTGACATCACAGAATGAAAGGTGAGGCTGAGCCCAGCCAATGGAGGCTTTGCCTCCACATACCTTTACTCCTAATAAACAGAGGGTGACATTATCACTGACCCAGAAACAACCTCCCATAGAAATACCTGCATATGAAATAATATAAAAACAGCAAATTTAGAATCTCTAGCCCTTCTTTCCAGACAAATACTGCAGATGCTGCCATATGTAAGAGTTTTACTATAAGTACTGACAATGATCAGCTGTAATTTCTTACTAGTCACGGACACCATGCTACACATTCCATACATCCTTATCTCATGGAATGCTCACAAGAATTCCTTGGGATCCAGATTATTGTTATGCAGGTAGGGAAACTGGGGCTTAGAAAGGTGATATAGCACAGCCAATGAGAAGTGGAGCTGAGTTTCAAACCTGAGTGTACCTGATTCCACAGAGGTTCCTCACTCATGCACACATTCTGGATGACACACGGCTACAGCCAGAGAGTGCGGCATGTCCAGTTTCCTCTGGGTCTCTGTGTCTCTGAACACAGTCACTGCAAAATATTCTACGTGCTTGCTTGAATCAAGAGAGTATAAACCAAAGGTCTCTAGTCTCATTATTGGTAAATACTTGATAAAGAGACCCTTGGTTAGATGCGACCATTTTTTAGATCCATAATAATTCTTTTAGGTCTTGCTGAGCTAGAATCATCCATGAGCTGGGCTAGTCTGGCATCACTCTGTTAAACTGTAATACGGTTAAAACAAACTGGGGGGTGACATGGCCTCCAGGAACAGAACCTGCTCTGCTGTCAGGAGAAAACGCTGGCAATGGCCACTCATCTGGTCCCTTCCCACAGCAAAGGAGCCCAAGTCCTTGGGTAAGTTCAAGCAAGTGCCTATATGCACAGAAGAAACAACTGAACGCAAACGTTCCTGTGTGAGTTTTCATGTGGCTTCAGACACACCTGTTTCCTTCTCTGCATCACTTAACAGCCCCCCATTTGGAGATGACAATGTCTCTGTTTCCTTTGCTTCCCAAAGACACTGTGAGGGTGACTTGATGGGGCCTTTGAGTAATGAGAACTGAGGTTAATTTAATGGTCTTGTGTATAAACACGGTGCTGAGATACATAGTCAGGCCAAGCTACCTATAATGGTAATCAGGGTCAGGCATATGGGAACCATAAAATATTTCTTTTTCAGGTGGTGAGGCCAAAATAAAGCAAACAATAACAAAAGCAGCCTCAGAAACTGATGTTCCCATTCCCGACCCCCATCTGTACAAATCTCTTATTTTAAAAAGTATAGGACAACCTTTGCAGTTTCCCAGATTTTAAAAGGAATAAAAGCTATAAGAAAATAAATATCATAGAGCCCATGCTAAATATGTACCCTTTTTATTTTAACATGTTCTATATCTGGATGAACACTTATCACTCAATATTTATTTCTGCCTCAATATTTATTACTCTCTCTCTCTCTACTTCTCTGTCTCAGGTTGTCAAGTCTGATAAGGCAAGGACCAAAACTATTTAGTTCTTTTTGTAAAGCATGTGAAACCGTCATGCATAATTAGGCACTTAAAGGGTTTTTGATGAGGATGATTATGAAGAATGAGAACAGCTAATACCATGGTAGGCATGTTTCCTGAAACCTTCCTGTCTTTTCTGAAATGTCAGATGATCGCACTTTCACAGAATGGTAGCATTAATGGAAGCCTGAGCTTAGAAATCGTGCAGAGCCTGCTAAACAGCATGCGGTCTGCGGAGCAGCACCAGGAGCGCCTGGGAGCTTGTTAAAAACGCAAACCCCAGGCCCCACCCCAGAACCACTGAGTCAGAATCTGCAATTTCACAGGATGCCTTGGTGATCTGCATGTGCATTAAAGCCCGAGCAGCACAGACCAGACAGTCATCAAATTCAGTGGCTTCATCTTACAGCTGAGGAAGTGTGAGACCCAGACAGTGACTTGTAAACCGTTACTGTACAGATCCTGACCCAGGACTCGCCCCACTTCGCAACTCCAGGGCTCTGCAGCCTCCTCTCCTCCTTACATTACTCATACCTGGGTGGCTCAATAGGAATTAAACTGTAAGTAAATAACCACCTACAGCTCGCAGGGAGCACGGCAGTACTGGGTGTATGTGTTTGCCTGGTGGTCTTTAGTTTTGAACACACTTGTAGAAATGTAGACAACCATTTTACGTACAAGCTTGCTTATCACACAGTGTGAGACAGGAGACTATGCTGTGACAGCATGTGGAAATGGACACTGCTTTTTGATTGAGCTCTGGATCCCCACATTTCTGCCCATTTCAGGCCCAGTGAGGCTGTTCTTTGACCTCTATTTCCCTTTCATTAAATGCCCCTCAGTTCTAGCTTGCATGGGGCTCTGACTTGGGAGTTCTAGATTCCAACCAAATGAATATAATTCGAATCCTCAAGGATATCTAGTCCAAGAAAAGAGAAAATAGACCCATTTAAGAATCCTCAAAACCTTCTTTGAATTGCTGTTGATCTATTAGCTTTTCAATTTGTCTTTCAAACCAGCTCCCTCCATGCTCTGGTAGTCTGGCTACATTACATATTCTCTATAATGGATTAGGAGCCGTTAATGTGTGATTGGGGAATTTTATTATGGGAATTTTCCCCTAGACTTCAGCCATCAAAAGTAGTTGGTGAAGAAGATTTAATAATCAAATTCCATCACTGTTTCCCAAAGCTGAAAAGGGCCAACATGTACTCTATGTTTCTCTCTATGGCAGACATGTTTTAACTCATACACGCATACCAACTGGAACCCTCCCAACACACGGTGACTTTTGTGGAAAAAACATTAATCTCTCCAGGGGTGACGAGATTAGCTATACTTTTATCCACAACTAAGTTTTCTTCTGCATATTTAGAAATCACAAAGGAACTTGTTGGCTATAAAGAAAAAGTGCTGCATTGAAGAAGGTATGCCTTAAAGCACAAAAGATGAATTCAATGAATAAGGTAGATCTGGAGTGCAGTTCTGGAAAGAATATGACAACTTTGCTGCAAAGCAAAATTTTTAGATTTTTTGGACACAAGGACAGGTTGACCTATGCTCTACCACTTCCTAAATAAACCTTAAGAGAGACAGCCATATTAAGGCAATGGTCTTCATATAAAAACATCATCCCATTATTTGGGGGAAAGGTACAAAGCAAATATACTTCTGAACTCCATATGCTATGGAACTTATCATGAATTGGGTGAAGTATCAAGTTTTAGAAAATGTTCACAGCATGTCTCAGGTTGTGTTAGGTCAGTATATCGAGCACTTAGAATAGGGCCTTATAGATGCTTAAGCGGAATGTAAAATCTATAGCACTGGGCTCCCACTTCCACACTTTCCAAAAACAGTAAGTGAATGAAAGAAACTGTTCAACTGCTGCCCCATTAGATGAGCATGTGCTCACTGTTTGCTGCAGTCCTTACCATTCCCTATTGTCTCCCTAGTACTCTCAGCCAAGTGCCAGCTGCCTTGTATCATTGCATAGTGTTGTTTTTCTTTTGGTTAAGGAAAGAAATGCAGTTTTGCCCACCTCTCTCTCAAATAATTGATCTCCTGAGAGGGCTTTGAGATGCCTTGGGGTCACTTTGCTTATTTATGGTACCCACCTGAGTCTGTGGCTCTTGCTCTGGATGCTACCAAGCTGTCACCTCTGCTGGAATTATGATCTCTTCCTCTTTCCCATCTGCCCAACTAGAAGTCCTTCTTCAGGGCATATGCAGCCTTTCTGACGTCTTCAGTCAGAATCTACTGCTTTATTATTACGTGTACAAAAATTTTACAAGTGGGTCTCTGGCACAGATCGTTTTAGATCAATGGTTGAATCTTTTGGTCATGCCCAAATAATTTTAGGCCTTCCATCACTCACAACACCCGGCTATAGTTTCTCAAGCTCCTATCACTACCCACTCCCCCACACACCTCAGCACAGGAAGGGGTTTCTGCTAGCGGAGGAGGTGGCCAAAAAGAGGGGAGGGAAAGGGGCTTTCCCCCACTGGCTCTCCTATCCCCACAGGACCTATTAAGAAATGAGTAAGTAATAAGGGAGACCAGAAAAGGGGAAGGTAAAAGAGTCGCTTTACTCTCTTCCAGCACTTCTAGAACTTTCCTCCTCAGCTCCCACTCTGCCACCCAGTGGAAAAGTCAGGTCTACTGACAGCAGGATAGGAGTAAGGGGGAGGCAGCACAGGCATGCCTTTGCTCCTCATGACTTCCCCAGCCACTCCCCTCCCCTTCCTCCCCCTTCAGAGATAAAGTCA
The DNA here is from genome assembly GCA_963574575.1 of Galagoides demidoff. Lineage (NCBI taxonomy): Eukaryota > Metazoa > Chordata > Mammalia > Primates > Galagidae > Galagoides > Galagoides demidoff. The sequence continues at coordinate 3,429 of CAUYQV010085087.1, read as the reverse complement.
GTAATGTTGTGGTTGCAGAAAGAACAGGAAAAAGAGAAGGGGTGGGTTAGGCTGGGGCAGGAAAGCGCCTCACACTACCCTGCCATCTCACAAGCCGTCAACCCTCCTTCACTCCTGTGCCCTGTTCCCAGCCCTGGACCTCCCTCGGCCACAGGAATCCCTCCTTCCATGACTTACTGCCCCTGCTCCTGAATCCCTAATCCATCCCAAAGAGCTACTTCCCAGGGTTGGAAGATAGGCCTGCCATCTTGTTCACTCTGTGTGTTACTCTGCCTGTGTTCCGTGGCTCGTGGCAACAACCCCTGTGAATAGAGCTGGATTCATGAAAATCCCTGAACTCAAAAGTATTTTTCCTAACAGGATTATTGCTGTGAATGTACTCAATAAACCTCTTAAGGTACAAAAGCAGGAAAAATACAGAAGGGGCCTATTTGTTTATTTCTCTCAGTGCCAGAATTTCTGGGTTCAAATTACTCAGTTGTGTATTATTTCTTATATACTTGTTCTTTAGATAAAGGTGACAAACTTTTGATGTATAAAATCAACTGCAAAAATATTAAAATGTGTTATTAAAGGTACTTTGAAAACAAATACCCCAAATCTCCAAATTGAGAGGCTGATCAAATTTCAGTATAATGTGAAGGTTTGTCTCCTCTAGTCCTTAGTTAAATGGGAATAAGGACTAAGGCATTCTCTGTAAGGTCAAAGATCTTCCTCACACCCTACAAGTCATAAATAGATGTGTTTTGGAAATGAGTAGATATTGGGTTTAGCATGAAGACACTCTGAAAGAACATGTAAGTTTGAAAACAGGTCTTCCAAAGAGACATCAGCAGCCACGTGTGCACCGACAAGGTTCTCTCTGTCCTTATTTTATCTAAATTTCCTCCCAGACTCCTAACTCCTAACACTAAGACACAGGATATTTCAGATGACTTCATAGGTATAGAATAAAAAGAGCAAGTGATAAAGAAAAGCAATTATCCAGGGCAGAAACGTTGTGACTTATGAAGGACTCTGCTCCTTACTGCCTGCTCAGCTCAGGGGCAGCAGGCTTCTCTGTCCTTGTCCAGTGAGCCTGCCCTCCCACACAGGGGACACTGCAGGCTGACAACACACCAGGTGCCATTCTGTGCACTTTTCACATGGTAACAACTTTACATGGTAAATACTATTGTTTGTGTTTTACAGATGCAGAAACTGAAGTTTTGACGATGCATTATTTGCTCCAGGTCATGCCAATGGTGGGGTAGGGGGCACACCGCAGAAGCTGTACACAAATAGTCGGGCTCCAGAGTACACATCTCACCCTCTCCACCTTTCCTCTATTTTATACACACCCTTTCACTCCTCACCTGCAAATGCTCGCGTCCCACCCACAGTGGCATTATAAACTAAGAAGTGGCTCATTTCCTGGTCTGATGAAACCCTCCCCAGGACCCAGCCTACACATGGAGATGAGGAGCCAGGGGTAGGACAGGAAGAGTCTCCAGATTGGATCCCTCACAGCCTTTTCATTCTTACAGTCTCCCCACTCACTTTCTATCAGCTCAAATGCTAATTTCTTCTTTTAATATGGAAGCCAAAAAAATGGTAGCCACTTCTTCAGGAATCCTATGGCTGAAAGGTCATGATATGATGGAATTTTCAGTCATCCTTTAATCCCAACACAAGTTATGCAAACAAGACAGCCTTCTGTCATCTATTCCTTGATCAGAAAAAATTCCTTCTAATTGTAATATAGTTTTGTGATACCATTATCCTCAGACAATACTAAGTTAGTTAGGAGCTCAATATCAAACAATCTGTTTACTTCTGAATATCTCCTCTGTAATGGAAATGTGCTAGGTCCTTCAAAGCATATTAATAACTTATTAACCCTTCTTTCTGGTAAATTCCCCTTCTGTGAAATCCTTTTACTTCTATTTCCTTCTAGATGGACTATTTCAGATTGAATTTATGAGACTCAGGAGAGATACTCAGAGGATTTGGCCCCTTAACAGAGAGACCCGTGGGTGGAAGAAGGGAGGCTTTGAGTTGTAAAATTGAAAATACTTAATTAGAAAACCAGGCACAGAAGAAATACTTTCTCTTATTATGCATATCACACACCATATAGAAGAATTAATTTATAAGCGTCTCATTGAAACTTCTGATAAACTTCTAGAAAGTTTTTACAAGGAATGTTAAAGTAATTGTAACGATGAACAAAGTAACTGCACAATACTCATAATTTCTAATTTAGGAAATGCCAAAGGAGACATTTTCTATTTCATGCATGTCTCTTCCATTTTAGTGAATAGCTTTCATAGATGGACGAGTAATATCAGCAATTCCAATTCTATGGGGGTCTTAAGTTCAACAATTTCAAACCCACTCATAATGGAGGTTTTCATAACTTTCAGTAGTTTGTAATCAGGAAAAATATAACCATACAAATCACTAAGATAAAAAGTAGAACATAAAAGTCATGAAAATGGCTTATAAGGTTAAAAATAACCAGTGTAAATTAGAGCAACAGATTTTTACTAAAAAGATCAGGAAGTCTGCGTGAACCTTGTAGCATGAGACCTTTTTCAGCACGAGACACTTGTATGGAAGGGAAGAAGAACATGGTCCCAGCAGAGGTAACAGCTAGAAAGTTCTCTTCTCTGCTTAAAGAAAAACAACAGTATTGTACATTCCTGCAGTTGAAGGTTGGCTGCAGTATTCTTGGAGGCAATAAGGAGTGGAAAGGACTGATACATCATCTAAAGGGGCCAGTCCCCAAGCATTTGCTTCTAGCCCCTTTGGAGGAATTTGGAGATACGAAGCCACTGTTGGGAGATTTTCTGAATTGTTTCCTAAGAGAAGGTAGAAATCTGGATTTTTATATTATATTATAATAATTATATTATTTTATATTATTTTCACAATATTTAAATATATGCCACTAGTGTCAACTTAAAAATAATACTCTACTGGCTAACACTAAGTGTGCCAACAAATCTCTTTAGGATCATTCTGAGGGCCATTTAGAATATGGCTTTTCCCAGGTGGAAACAGGATCGGATTTGGATAGGAAAAGTTTGGAATTTCAATGCCAGATCTACCCTATGACCTAGGAAAAGTGCTTAAACTTTCTGAAGTGAGTGTCTGGCTCCAGAAAGAAACTTGGATCCTAATGGCCTGTGCAAATTGGCAGAAAAGTGTAGTCATTAAGAAAAGAAGCAGGCTTTGGAAACAGACTGCCCAGTTGAAATGTGGCCCCTCGACTCATCAGGGCAAATTATCTCACCTTTCTGGGTCTCAGGGTCCTCTTCTTTAAAATAGTGCTGACCACATAGGGTGTTGGGAGTCAACTATTAACTATTTTTGATTCATATGATCAATACAGCAAAATTCCTTTCCTTCCTACCCAATCTCCACCAAATAAAGAATAATTCTACT
>CAUYQV010085085.1:0-30376 GCA_963574575.1 Galagoides demidoff | reverse complement strand
GTTCTCTGGGTCTACTGCCTGCTCATGTAATTGATGGTGAGCACCTGATGACAACCTTGCATGTTCTCTTGCCCAGTTCTCTCTGCCTTGAAATAAAAAACTTCATGTTCTTAATTAAATCATCTCTCAAAGTTGACAGCCAATAAACCAGGACACCTTGTCTCAGTGACTGCCAGAGTTCCACAGGCAGCAGGGAGATCTTGATGCTGTCACTCCTGATGCTGCTGGGCTGGAGCAAACACACGCACACTCTCAAGAAGAGATGCCCACTATCCTGAATGCAGCAACAAGATTTTGGCAGAGGAGAGGATTCCCAGTTGGCCACAGATTACAAAAGGGCTCAGAAAGTAAAGCACTTTATGTCTAAAGAAGAGTTTCAGGGAAAGGTCCAGAGACATTCATTGGTCTTAGGCTTCTCAGTTAGCAATTTCCCTGTCCTCAGATTTAGTCTCTGAAAATAAAGGTGGAATGTCTTTTAGTGGACCTCTATAAATGATTCAACAATTCACTCATAGCTAAGGGGAGGGTATTAGATCCCATTATTGGCAGAGGGCCAGAGGACACACTGGTGCAATAGAAGCATTGCTTCCTGCGGGGACAAGTGTGAATGACCCCAGCTCAGCTTCAAGTCTTTGGAGACTTCATATAACTAAGGGTCTTATGGGTAGTATTTAATACAGTGATATATTTAATTCAGTATTACTAAATTATTTTTTCTCTCTTGGTAAGGCAAGAATGTTGTGCATCAGTTGTCTGTAACTCTTGAAGACTTGTATAATGGAGTCACAAAGAAATTGGCCCTCCAGAAAAACGTGATCTGTGAGAAATGTGAAGGTAAAAAATTACTTTTTAATGAATATCAAAGCTGTGGTCCTTCTGATTTAGAAACAGGTCTGCTTTTTTTATAGTTCAGAGAAAAATAGTTCATCTTCTCAAATGCAAGAGTCAAGCAGAGGCTGCAAACAGGTGGCCTGAGTGTCAGATCTTTTTGCCTGAATGAACTTTCTCTTTGAGCTGTACCTCTATTCAATGTGTTGACAATTATTTTAAAATTTAAAAATCAAGACAATTCACATAATCTAGGAGTTGGCAAACTCTTTCTGTAAAGGGCCAGATAGTAAATATTTTAGGTTTTGTGGGTCATGCCATCTTTTTTAACTTTTCAATTCTGTAGTCACAGTATATAAGTTAATGGACATTCTTGTGTTCTAGTGAAGCTTTATTTACAGAACAAGGTAGTCTGGCCATAGTCTTTTGACCCCTCACTTAAATGTAAATATAATTAACATAAGTTTTTAGAATCTGAGTTTTCAAGGAAAGTCATATCTGGTGTCCCCAGTGCCACATTGTCTCACAGGGAATTGGCTGTTTTATGGACAGCACTGTGTTCTCTGGATCTCCACAGCTCCAGCTTCCTCATTTACCTGTGGGCATGGTGGTTTATCTACCCTGGGGTGAAAGAAAACACATTTGACGAAAGCAAAATAAAAAATTGGATTGGTACAGCAAAAGACACAAGTGTTTGAGATCAGATGTTGACATTATTATCTGCTTGGCTAGGGTCACCCAGACTCTTCCACATTTTTTTTCCTAATTATAAGTAGAATTTCAAGCCCAGTGTCCATTGTAATGATTCACTATCCTGCTGTGGCATCCAGCGAGGACACAAGTCAGGGAGAGTACAGCTCTCACTGCTGCTGCCCCTATTCCCCGCTGTCCCCCAACCCCTGCAGGCATTGGTGGTAAGAAGGGATCGGTGGAAAAATGCCCAATATGCAAGGGGCGAGGGATGCAGATCCACATCCAGCAGATTGGGCCAGGCATGGTGCAGCAGATCCAGACTGTGTGTGTTGAGTGCAAGGGCCAGGGTGAGCGCATCAACCCCAAGGACCGATGTGAGAGCTGCAGTGGCGCCAAGGTGATCCGTGAGAAGAAGATTATCGAGGTACATGTTGAAAAAGGTGAGGCTGCGCATAACTAGCACTCCCCACTGGCTGGAAATGCTACTCAGGTGCTCGTTGTGGGACACTCAGGTTAGGGATCAGGGAAGTAAGCTAGGTTACTGTGTGTATTAGGACATGCTGTGAATTCTGCCTATTTTCAGGTCATCTTCTCTTGACTTACCCTGAACTTATTTCTGTTCATGTCACCTGCCAAAGCTTCCTTGCTGAGGTCTGCTTAGTTGAGATGACAAACCACCTCTTTGAGGTTTTCTAACACTCTGAAAGTCTTACTTGGCCTCAGTTTTGGTTCGCTGCCCTCTCCTAATATTCACAAACCATTCCTCAGAGCAGCAGTTCTCAACCTGTGGGTCACAACCCCTTTGGGGGTCAAACGACCCTTTCAGGGGTCGCCTAAATACATCCTTCATATCAGATATTTACATTATGATTCATAACAGTAGCAAAATTACAGTTATGAAGTAGCAACGAAAATAATTTTATGGTTAGAGGTCACCACAACATGAGGAACTAACTGTATTAAATAGGGTCACAGCATTAGGAAGGTTGAGAACCACTGCCTTAGAGTCTTTTAGAATGTTCTTCCTAATAGTTTTTTTTTTTTTTTTTTTTTTCTGAGACAGTCTCACTTTGTCACCCACAGTAGAGTACTGTGGCATTACAGTTCACAGCAACCTCAAACTCTTGGGCTCAAGCGATTCTCTCGCCTCAGCCTCCCAAGTAGTTGGGATTACAGGTGCCTGCCACAATGCCTGGCTGTTTTTTTGTTGCAATTGTCATTGTTTAGCTGGCCTGGCTGGGTTCAAACCCACCAGCCAGGATGTATGTGGCTGGTGCCCTACCCACTGAGCTACAGGTGCTGCTTAATAGTTTTTATCATTCATTAGCCAAAAGAGCTTGTCTAAGCCCTTGTGGCTGTACATTTCTTTTATCCATGTTCCCCTCTGCTGTGTCACATTGTCTCTTCCCCAGCTGTTCCTTTTGCACGATCCCTCCATTTTAAGGCCTTTTTTCTTTTCAGCTATTCTCCAAGCAATCTCTGATTATTCTGTAGCTGTCTCATCCAGTCAGTATATCCTTTATCAAAGATGATACCAAAAGTAAAATAATCAACAACCCAAACAACACAGGTGTTGTTAAAGGACTTATTCCAGCAGGCCTGAGCCCTGTGCTTTTGCAGGCACACTGACTTAGTGGGAAAGGAGAGAGGGCTGGCCGTCCTGTCCCCGTGACTCCCCAGGGTCACATCATGTGTGCACTAGGACGTGGGTGGTGACTCGCTCACGTTGTGGCATCACAGGGCCTGGAGCAGGAGTGGAGTCCCATTTGCCCTCATCGTGCACACTCGTCTCAGGCCCTGTGTCATGCCAAGGGGAGCAGGAGCTCCTTCCTCAGGGGTGATCCCAGCTACCTCTCCCTGCCTTATCAACAAAGAACCCCCAAAGGACTCTGCATTTTTTCTTCAGAATATTTGAAGAAGTATGGTTTGTATGAGAAATGGCTAATGAGAAAGGGGTGCTGTTTCATAGGTATGAAAGATGGGCAAAAGATACTGTTTCATGGAGAAGGAGATCAGGAGCCTGAGCTGGAGCCTGGTGATGTCATCATTGTGCTTGATCAGAAGGATCATAGTGTCTTTCAGAGACGAGGCCATGACTTAATCATGAAAATGAAAATTCAGCTTTCTGAAGCTCTTTGTGGCTTCAAGAAGACAATAAAAACCCTGGATGATCGAATTCTTGTTATTACATCCAAATCAGGTAATGTTTCAAATGTGTTTCCCCGGAGGTTCTGTACCATGTATGTGTGTTTGGCATAATGGTTCTGGCAAGTTAGCCAAATTTTTTTATTGATACATAAAAAATTATACTCATATGGAGTGAGTACTTGTGTTGGTTTTATGTACACAGAATGGGTAATGATCAAGTCAGGGTATTTGGGTATCCCTCATCTTGAGTATTTATTATTTCTGTGTTGGGAATAGTCTGAATTCACATTTCAGGTTGACTTATGTTAGACAAGTTATTGTGACTTGATCTTTCTCTAAATTTAAAGTCATCACTACTGACTCCAAAGAATTTTATGAATTTCTTTTATACATATTCTCTTAGGAAAAAGAATTCAGAGGGTGGAGCTCTGACCAAAAAAAAAAAAATTCAGAGTCACAGCCCTGCCCATAGATGACTCCCAGGGATAGTCATGAGCACACTTTATTTTTAAGACCTTATATGACATAATTTTAAAGATTTCTTCTGAAGAAGGTCAGTTTCTGAACGGTCCCCTTATGGGAGGGGGACTAATGCTGAATACATTAGTGTTTAGCTCCATGTCCCCCCCCCCATTTTTTCTGAACAGTTCTTTACTACTTTGTCCATTCTCATGACTGAGCTGAACAACACTTTTTCAGAAACATTTTGTTCTTTTCCTTTTCCATGCTTGGAAGGAAATCACATTGTTAGACTTGGGAGAGAGCCTCAAAGCTCTGGAAGTCTAAACTTCTGTGATGCCTTCTGAAATCATGGCAGCTATTAAGACCCAGTAGGTACAAGCAGGAACCCAGACTCCAGCTCACCAGTTTACATGGAAGTGCTTTGTCACCATGAAAGAGATTGCCAGTGGCTAGGCCACCTTGTGAGCACTCTACCTCAGAAGCTGGCTGTCACCTGCAAGGGGACATAAGCTGGTTGTCCTGCCAGGTGGGGGTCTGATTGGATTCCTTTGAGGCCTCTTCCTGCTCCAGGCTCTGCTTGAGGAGCAGACTCTTGTCCCCCTTATAGAAGAGGCAAGCTGACAGGTGAATTGGCCCAATTTTATGTAGGCCTGGCTGGCTATTGTGACTTCCATTTCACTGTTAAAAACCTACCTAATGATGGAGACTTGAGCATGCTGCCCCCTTGACACCTGCTGGATCCTAGAGCATATGCCAGAGTCCTGTCCCCACCTCTTCCCAGACAGTACCCAACAGGGAGACACGGATAACGTGGATGGGGACCAGCTTTTCGGTCAGAAGCTGCATTAGCTCTTCCTCCTGCCACAAGGGTGCTAGAGCTCGCCCCCAGACTCTTCCGAAAAGGAGCCTGACCTCTGCGGATCACTGTCAGTCTCCCTGTGTCATAACCAAACCTCTTCTGTGGCAGGTGAGGTGATAAAGCATGGGGAACTGAAATGTGTGCGAAACGAAGGAATGCCCATTTACAAAGCACCCCTGGAAAAAGGGACTCTGATCATACAATTTTTAGTAAGTTTGCTGCATTTTCTTCTGATGGAGCATATTATTAAATGCCTTAATGGAAAGGGGACAAAACAACTACCTTTCTTTAGTAGTCACCCTTTCTTTACAGGTAATCTTTCCTGAAAAACACTGGCTTTCTCCAGAAAAGCTTCCTCAATTGGAAGCTTTGCTCCCTCCTCGACAGAAAGTGAGGATTACAGATGACATGGATCAGGTGGAGTTGAAGGAGTTTAACCCCAGTGAGCAGAACTGGCGCCAGCATGGGGAGGCCTACGAGGAGGATGACGACGGGCCCCGGGCTGGAGTGCAGTGCCAGACGGCGTGACGTGGCACAGTACAGCACCGCCCGCCAGACTAGCACACGATGAATGTAAAGTTGGCACAATGAAAATGGCATCGCTTTAATGGCCTCGTGTTTGGGGTGTCCTGTGTATGTGTTCAGCATTCAGTTGCTGAGTGTCTTTTTGGTTTTTCTTTTGGTTGTAACTTAAGTTATAGCTTAATTTATATTTAAATGTTTTAAGTGTGAATCACCTCTATTCTGCATATGGAATGTGTTCATTTACATTTTCAAGATATGCTTTTGAGATGCCAGGGACCTTCTGGCTTTGCCATAATTCAGTCCTACTAGTAAAGCACAGCCCAGACAGCAGCAGTTAGCCCTCTGGTAAACCCCAAGGCACAAAGTGGTCATCCTGGCCCATCTGTAGGGCTGTGGTTCTTTCCCCTCCCTCCCTCAGCAGAGTTACTAGGGTGTAATCTCAGGGCTGCTAATACGACATTTCTGAATCTGGACTCTAGATAGTCCTCCTAAAACATAAAAGCACATCTTTGCCTTGGACTTGGCTTCACGTGCCTAGTTAACATACCCATAGTTGTAGGGTCACTTAGTCCCTACTGTTCTATGCCCTTCCGTGACAGGAATGGGGTGTGTATCTGATCATCTCTTTTGGAAGTCTTCTGACTCTTCCACGCCCTATGGTGAGGATAAACCCATGTTGATACAACTGTTTGCCTATGACTCCCTCACCTTGTTCTTTGTGGTTTTATGATTTTTGTTGACAATCTTTGCAGTGCTCCCCCACCAAAGTGCTCACTTGTTAAAGACTGAACCCTTCCAGGCCCCCAGAAACCTCAGTGCAGCAATAGAAGCAAGGGAAAATGCTGGTGGTTTGGCCCTACGGTACACCAGCTTCTCCTCTGACCAGTGATCCTGGGGGACTTGAGGATCTGGAAAGGCATAGAACTTCTCAGTGTTTTCCACCTCATTCTCCCAGGTTCAGCTCCCTTCCAAAGGATCACTCCTCTCACTGTACAGCCATATTACAAAGGGCTTCCTGCTTAAGTGATACTTCGGCGAGAATTGCACTAACCGACTTGCACTGTGGACTACAGTTCGTAAGGACTACCACTGTAAATTATAACTTGTTTGGAAGGATGTTAGTCATTATCACTGGCAGGCAGACTATAATTTGAACTTAGTGTTACCTCAGCCTTTAGCCATTACCGCTTATTACTTTCCCACAAGTTGTGAAAAGTAACTTCAGCCTTCTAAACTGCTGGATTAAAGTAGAAGCCCCCTGTCAGATTTGTTTATATACTACCTGAGAGTTTGACTCACAGCAGGGACCTCCTCTAGGAGGGGCAAATGGCAGATCAGACCATGGCAGGTGGGGTGAGCCAGCTGGATGGACCAGGTTCCCGGAGAACATTGCAGTCTAATGGGGCATAATTTGCTTGAAGTACAGAAAGACCCCACTTGTGCCTGCTTTGAACATTGGTCAGGATAGATGGAAAATGGATTCTTCCAACAACTTGGCAGAGTTGATGTGAAAATCAACTTCTAAATGGACCACAACTCCAGGGTGTTTTTTCTGTGCTGTGACTTCCTAACTATTGCTAAAGAACTATTGTTTAGTTGGTGATGGAAAAACATACATTCAGCTCCTTGTCATGTATGAGGAATGTAGAGGGTGTTGCTTAATTTTATTCCACCTGTGTATCTGTCACCTTAAAATTAAAATTGAGCTGATCTGAGAGACAAGTGCCTGTTTTTCTTTCTTTTGAGACCTCAAGTACTGTTAAGTGTCACCCTGCCTCACACTGGTGATACAATGGAATGAAGTTTCTGCCCTCATGAAGCTTTATTTTGGGGGTTGGTGGTGAATGCAAATATCAGTTAGTGATAACTGCAATGATAAGAGGAATGGGAAAGAATAGAAGGGAATAGAAGGGAGAAAGCCATCTCTACAGGGAGCTGCCATCTGAGCAGCTGCCTGAACACAGTGAAGGAGTAGACCCCTGAAGGTCTGACGGAGGAACATTCTAGGCAGAGGAAATGGCAGGGTCGATGTGGTTATGGCGGGGGCAGGAGAGAAGCAGAGGGCTATGATAGAGAGTATGGGTTCTATTATGATGGAAATGGGTGGTTTGGGGGGAAAGCAAACGATCTGACTCACAAACATATGTTATGATCAATAAAAGGCAATAAGCTTCTCGGTGTTAGCTACTTATACCTTTCCTGTCCATACACAGACCAAGTCTCAAGAGGGCTGGTGAAGAGAAAACTCTAAGGTATAGTTACTCTGGGATAATTGAGGTGGGTTTGGAGTTCAATGCCAGCATGAGCCTTGGCATTGTTAAGGCAGCAAGAACAACAGCAGCCTGCACACCAGCACCCACTCAGGGAGTTAGAGACCTCTCTGAAATCAATAGGGTAAATAGGAAGTCATGGCAGAGGACATCTTTAATATATCAAACAGAAGGATACCCACATAGAAAGGACTACAGAATGTTCTCATCCACTCAAACATATTGTTTCCTCCAAGACCTCTTCTGAGATAGATTAACTTCTTATCTTGGCTTCTGCAAGCTTGCTGCTGTATCTCACTGCATGAGCCTTGAAGAGTGAGGTATTCTTCTGTATTTCTAAGCCATTTAATAAGTGCCTGGATCTCTTGATCTCTGAGGCACGGACTCACTTAACAATGCCAATTCTTCTCACTGTTCTACTGGTAATTTTTTTTTTTTTCTACTGGTAATTTGATAAGTAAAGAGAGACACAGGTGTTTGCATTAAGAACACTTTATTTATGTTAAAGTATGAACAGCATTTCCAATAAAACATGAAAAGATCTATATTTTATCTACAAGATGTAAATCTTTGTTACAATAAATGCTATATTTCTTTTAAACAAGCCTTAAAAAGTAAGGAATGTCATGATCTGTACATTCTCTTTGCAGCACAGGGCTGGAAGACTTTCTTTTCTCTTTAGACTTTCTTTAATTTGGACAATCATAGATGTGAATTTCCTGGTCATCTCCAACAGACACAATTTTAGAACCATTTCCATTGTATTTCACTCCCCAGACCTGTAAATTTAAAAAAGTTCTAAAAATGCCTTCATTCTTTACAAAGAATGTTTGTGAAATGAATATCTTTACTCTCTTCTCATTATTCTCAATCTAGAAAACCACTCCTGAGATCAGGATGTTCTTTTACTTTCTACATCAGTGAGAATGAAGCCATTTCTTCAAGCAAGCATCTCCATTATTGCTATGTAATTATCAGTCCCCTCCCATATTCCAAAAAAATTCATTTTAAATACAGTACTAAAGTCAAAATATCTACAACCCTTTCAAAGATTCAGAGTCCAGGGGGCAACCTAACATCAGGAAGATGGAACCTGTAGGGACCAACATTATGCTTCTAGGAATAAAAAGGCCCCACAATTATCCTGAGGTTACTGCCTACAGGGAAAACTGCAAACTGCACTCCCTTGTGCCCACGGGCAGAGCCAGTAATTCTCACTCTATTGAGTGGTCTATGGAGTCTACCTGTCTCCTGGAGCTAGACAAAGTTTTGCCAACTATCAGGCCATTTTGGGGGTGGGGGGAAAGTCTCACTACGTCACCCTCAGTAAAGTGCTGTGGCGTCACAGCTCACAGCAACCTCAAACTCTTGGGCGTAAGCAATTCTCTTGCCACAGCTTCCCAAGTAACTGGAAATATAGGCACCCACCACAATGCACGGCTATTTTTTTTTTTATTTGTCATTATTGTTAGCTGGCCCAGTTCGAATCTGTCAGCTTTGGTATGTGTGGCTGGCACTGAACCCAGACCATCCGTTTTTATTTGCCATGTGTTGAATTAACAGATTCACGCATCTTGCCCAGACAGAACTGATGTGATTGGAGTATCTCTAATTAGGAACAGAGATTATTCCTATTATTCCTTCCTGATTATTAGGAGGTGATTCTAGGTGGTCAGCCTGTTACCCTAACCCTGAGACAGGCGTCTAGCTCTGATTTTACTGTTGTGATTGCCTCACTTCTACACTAAACGTCTTCCTCTGAAACAATGCAACAATGACCTACACTCATAAGAAGACACAACCAGTTAGGACTTACTAGTTTGTACTTTTATATATTTAAATTGTTGTCAATAAAATTGAGCAGTTGAATTTGAATATTCCACTGCTTAATTGTTTAAATCTAGGAGTGGAATGTTCAAATTCAACTGCTCAATTTTATTGACAACAATTTAAATATATAAAAGTACAAACAGTTATGTTTGTTAACTTTAAGTTGCATTCACAATGGGAAGAAATCTACAGGATCATCGAAAAGCATTTAAAACATGTTAAAAGCCAATTCCATACAGAGGGGCCTATCATTGTCAACAGATCAAGCAATAAGGTTAGGAAAACTTTTGGCTCAGTGCTCGATGTCAACAATCTAAAAACAAATTTAAATGTTAATTATGCCATACCTGATCCTGGTGATCAAAGAAGGTGTGAACACAAGTCCTCGTTCCAACATCCCAAACTTTTACACTTTTGTCAGATGAGCTATTTAAAAAAAATGAACATTAGTATCAGAAAGAGTTTTCAGGCAGGATTGAAGTTGGAAGGAATCTGATCAAAAATCTCACATTCCTTCCCTGATTTACATTCTTCCACCTTCAGAGGCCTCCCCTCAGTTCAGGAGATGGCCAGGGCACCAGCATTGTTGGGGGCTTTTCCTCCTCACAAAGCAGCCATGTCCTTGACCCTCTGGCCTGCCTGACCCTCATATTATTAGTATTTATTATTACTATAATTATTTTTAAAACTGCAGAAAACAAAGACCACCTAAATTTTTAAAAAGTTAATCCTCAGATTTTAAGGAATTCATATTTTAAAAAAAAATCTTCATCTTCCTAGCATTTTAGAAACTATTAAGAAATCACAAGTACCTGGAAACAAAGTGAGTGTCATCAGGACAAAATGCAACATTCAGCACCCAGGAGGCATGGCCACTTAGCGTGCCAGCCAAGTTGGCATGTTGTCTGAAACAGGGAAAGTTCAAACAAAATGAAGATGTTAGTTTTTAGAATATAATCATATTAACTCTGCTTATGTAATTGGACCAAATCTGCTATCCTTATAATGTCCACATTACTACATGAAAAATTTCCTTTTCAATAAAATGACATCATGAATTAAAGAGAAAATTATTTTTTATAGTGGCATTAACCCCAAACTGTGCTGATGCCAAAGAAGAGCCAAGAATAAAATCCACTAACAGCTTAAAAGCTCAAAATAAAGAACCAGACTACAGAGGCTCAGCAAACCAACACGTGGAGACACTAAACCAGAGAAGAGTGAGCCATTTTAGGGGAGCAGCAGGTTCTCACACCACTTGCATCAGCAACTTCCAATATGTGGCCAAATGCCTCACATCTAGGGAAAGCATCAAGTCACAGTCCATGACGGGTGTGGCTTGGACAGACCATTTTAACCTAATCAACAAAGCCAGGTCTACTTATTACAGCTATTTTCACAGTATTTTTTTTTTTTTTTTGAGACACAGTCTCACTTTGTTGACCTAGTAGAGGGCCCTGGCATCATAGCTCATAGCAACCTCAGACTCTTGGGCCCAAGCAATTCTCTTGCCTTAACCTCCCAAGTAGCTGGGACTACAGGTACCCGCTATAACACCCAGCTATTTAGAAGTGGGGGTCTCGCTCTGGCTCAGGCTGGTCTCAAACCTGTGAGCTCAGGTGATCCACCCACCTCAGCCTCCCAGAGTGCTGGGATTATAGGTGTGAGCCACTGTGCCCAGCCCCATTTTCACTTTTTAATAAAAGTGAAACCTAAAATAAACAAAAAATAATAAAAAAATAAAGAATTTTTTAAAAAAAAGCAACCTAATCACCTATGGCAAGAGAATAACCCTAAAGCCTAAGTGAGGTCCACAGTTTTGCTCCTGAAAATAGCCCTGAGCAGAGTAGAACAGACCTCAGATGTTAGGGAGGGTGGGTTTAGTGGGATACACAGGACCATGAGAGGATAAAAAGCCCTAGGTCTTCATTCAGTACCATCCCCTCAGGAAAATCATCACTTCGGCTGTACCACGTGCATAATGGGGACACTAATCCGTGCTGCTACTTCACTGGTTGTTGGGAGAATCAATAAAACGATGGCAGTGAAAGTCATAAAGTCAGATATATAAAGAACTGCCACTTAACACTGGCTCTGCTATCAGTAAACAGGTACAGCTCTAGAGACACACCCTGTGGACTTGAGCACCCTCATTTGGCTCTAATTCTAAAAGTTATAGTTCTAACTCCATGACAACCTTTGCCACCCGAAAGCTACCAAAAGTAGGCTAGAAGGAGCAGGATTCCTCCTCCCAAGTTTAAACTGCTAAAAAACTCTGACAGGCTCTTAAAAGGACATGCATACGAGTTGTATAATGTGAAAGTGGAGGCAACTAGGGCTGGGGACAGAGGGTGTGAGGTATGCACACAGTGGAAGAGAGTGCCATGATCAGGAGCAACGAACCAGAGGCACGCCCAGCAGGGAAAGCTGGTCACAGCACTGAGTCACAGCATTGAGAACACATGTTGAACACATTACAGGAGTATTTGAGGAGGAATGGGATTAGGGGCTAAAAAAGAGGGCGAAACAAGAAAGAAAGGGGCCTGCACAAGCTCTCAATGATAGAGAGCTGCAAACTGGAGGGTTAACTTACCTCCATACCAGCAGTACCAACAACCAAAAGGCTCCCCTAGCTAGACCTGCCATGGGTGCTTTATAAACAGACAGCTCCCTAACTAGGGCAGAGGAGTGTCTGCTGCAATACCCACACTCCTAGATAACAGATGTTCTAAATTTTACTATCACTCAGGGCCAGCCACACTCCAAAGCTCCATTTATCTATATACTACTTACCTACCCTAAAAAATTTAAAATCAGTGAGCTCACAAAAACAGGCTGCCTAACAAAAAGCTCCAAGTATCTCATTCTACCAGGGAACTCATGCAGGTCTTCCTCCTTCCTTGAAGACACACTCTATGCTCAAAGACAAGCATAGGACAGAGGACACCTGGAGAGACGAGGCTATCTGATGTGACCTGAGCACAAGTCTTTACTAGATCTAGGACAGTGAGGACCAGCACACCCCCTTGGGCTCCTTCAAACAAGGGGACAAAAACAGGTACTGGCAGTGAGACACCTTTAATCTGGACAAGGTAACTTACACATCATAGATCTTGATGTAGCCATCATCTGAAGCAGTGACGAGGAGCTGGGAGTCAGGGGAAAAGGTCAAGGAGCGAATGGGCATGGCATGGCCTGAAATTCAAAAGGCTCTTATTAATCTGGCAAACTGCTGTCCTCACTGTCTCCTCACATAACTGCCCCTTTTAATGACCCAGGTGCTTCAGTCAGAAAAGGGAGGGTACTTGCTGGGTCCTTCCTCTTACTATTCTAGAAACACCCACATAACCCCAGCTTTTCCTCCTGGAGCCATTTTTCTTTATTACCCTCCCTGACCTCTGTATATACATTGCTTTAAAAAACTCATCTGCTATAAAGATGACCAAACATGTAAATATGCATTGCTTCTGACTATAAGGTTAAACAAATAAGATGTTATTTCTCTATCAAATCTTTTATTGAAGGGTAAAGGATAAACCTTTATATATATATGTATATATATATATATTTTTTTTTTTTTCCACTTGGTTGAGGAGGTAAGGTAATATATCCACTTAGTTGGAATTCAAAAACATACAGAAGTATGTGTAGTACAGTCTCCTCCTGCCCTGCCCCTGTCCTTTAGCTACCCAGTCCTCCTCCCCAGAGGCCACCAGTGTGTAGGGCAGGCATAATACTTCCATCTACCTTCAAATACCAACAAAAAGAAGATTTTTCTAATCACAAAGTTCTTCAAAACCAAACATGACCGAAATGAGACATTTATATAGCTAGTATATACTAATACATAAATAAAAGGTAAGTTTCTTCACCAAGCAAGCACTGTTACAAGAACAATACCGTTCAGGTAAAACTATAGCAGCAAGAATAAAACCTGGACACATTTCAGTTTTCCAACTGAGATTGATAGTATTTTACAAATCTAGAGCAAATTTGCCATATAATAGCATTTTAATGAAAGAATAATTCTTCCTTTGTGATCTGCTAACCAGTTTGCGAAATTATGATGATGAGCTCTACCTTCCAGTGTATGCAGAAGTTTCCCAGTTGCAATATCAAAAATATTGATGATTCCGTCTATGGCTCCACTGGCCAGGTATTTGCCATCAGGACTCTGTTCAGAGAACATACGGAAAAATAAGCACTTTGAGACTCCACGCTATGAAGATATCCCTACTAAACACAAGCAAATCTCTGCTGGCTACTGACCGACAAACCACATCAGCAAAAAAGCAGCTGCTTAACCAGAATAATGCACAATCTGTGCCAAGGACTATTGCTGGTTGGAAGAGTAAACTGAAAGAATCAGAAGGAAGAAAGAGAACAACGTTTCCTTACATATGCAATACTAAGAATGAATTTTCCTCTTGTGTCCAAAGAATATTCCTTTTTCCCACTTTCCACACCAAAAATGTTCACTTTGCCCACATGAGTTCCTGTGGCCAGATATTGGGAATCAGGAGAAAAGGCCAAAGTCCAGGCATCCACTAAACAGAGAAATGAAGGAAAAAAATATAGTGAGATTACATTTGACCTTAATTTTAAAAAGTAAAGTTTTACCAAAAGATACATTTTTTTTCAATCAAAGAAATAGTATCCTAATACAGAAAACTGTCATAAAGGTGCTAGTTCTTTATCAGGTTTAAAATTTAAGGGCTTCTTAATTTTTTAATAAAAATAGATAGGACAATACCAAGTGTTAGTAAGGATGTGGAAAAACCAGATACCTCACACACTGGTGGGAATGTAAAATGGTATGGCCACTTCGAAAACCAGTTTAACAGTTTATTAAATGCAAACACACACTTACCATAATACTCAGCAATTCCACACCTAGGTAGCTACCCCAAAGAAGTAAAGACATGTCCACACAAGGACTAGTAAACTCAGGTTCAAACAAGCTTTATTCATCATAGCCAAACTGGAAACAATCCAAATGTCCATCAAGTGGCAAATGAATAAAAATGTGGTGCATCCTTACAATGGGATAAAAAGTAACAATCCATGCTACAGCACGGACAAACAACAAAAACGTTTACTGAAGAGAGAATAAGACAGGCGTAATTCCACTTATATAAAATTTTTCAAAAAGGGAAAACTATAGAGATGAAAGCAAATCAGTGGTGGCCTGAAGCTGAGAGTAGAAGCAGAGATTGATGACAAGTGGGCATGAGAGAAACTTGTGGGGCACGAAGGTGTTCCAAAATTGAATTTGGGTGGTTGTACAACTATAGAGATCTACTCAGTTAACTGTATTTTTAAATGGGTGAGTTTCATTGTACAAGTACAGAAGTAAAATTTTAATTCAACTAAACTATAAATAAATGACATATCAGAAATACTCTTATATAAAGCTGCAATATGATAAAGTATTTACCACAATTTAACAAAGAATAGGAACTGCTTTAAAAAGTCAATTAGTTTTTAAGTTACACCACTTATCTTAGTTAATTTCAAGAGTTCTTCATCCAAATGTTATTTATGCACCACAGTCCGAACATAAGAGTCCCCAGACTCTAGTGCAGCCTCGGTAAGCACAAATACTGTATACTTGCATCTGGACTACTGGTCACATTTTAGCATTTGTTTTCCCAGTTACACGGGACCTCTGCCCTTCAGAATTTTAGAGCTTTGGGAGCCAGGTCAGAGCCTAGAGGCTGAGGAACAATCTTTGAGTTTCTGTTACCTGCCTGGGTTGCTCTTCCCAAGCCCACTCTTACATGACAACACTCCCAAAGTCCTGCCCAGGAACGGTGCTTATCAGATCCGAGGGAAAGAATATAGGTCCTTCCCAAGTCACCTTCTTCATTCTTGGAACAGGGCTCAGAAGTTAAGACTGTGGGCCTCCCCTGTCCTTAGCTCATGGGACAGTGAAGGAGGGAAGGCCTCCATCCAGATTGTTCTATAAAATAAAATTCTCTTATAAATTGTCATACACATATTCAAAGTGATAATAAATCATTTAACTCTATTACTTTTCTTAGAACTGTTTTTATAATGAAATTTACTGGGCCAGGGGAGGTGGCTAATGCCTACAATCCTAGCTAACACTCTGGGAGGCTGAGGCGGGTGTATTCCCGGGGCTCAGAAATTCAAGACCAGTCTAAACAAGAGTAATACCTTGTCTCTAAAAATAGCCGGGTATTGTGGTGGGCACCTGTAGGCCCAGCTACTTGGGAGGCTGAGGCAACAGGATTGCTTGAGCCCAAGAGTTTGAGCTACGACGCCACAGGCACTCTGAGGATGACAAAGTGAGACTCTGTCTCAAAAACAAAAAAAAAGAAATTTACTTCAAAAGTGCTCAGTTAACTAACAAGATCTGAAAAAACTTTTATCAAGGGCAGTGCCTATGGCTCAGTAGGTAGGGTGCCAGCCCCATATACTGAGGGTGGCAGGTTCAAACCCAGCCCTGGCCAAACCACAACAAAAAAATAGCTGAGCACTGTGGCGGGCACCTGTAGTCCCAGCTACTCAGGAGGCTGAGGCAAGAGAATTGCCTAAGCCCAGGAGTTGGAGCTTGCTGTGAGCTATGTGACACCACAGCACTCTACAGAGGGCAATAAAGTGAGACTCCGTCTCTACCAAAAAAAAAAACAAAACTTTTATCAACCTCCAAATAGCTGCTTTCAAATATCTATCTTTATTCCTAAATGACAGTAACATAACAGGATTTTTTTTATCTTTATTATAATTAGCCATTTACATGAATAGCTTGCAGAAAACCTTTTTTTTTTTTTTTTTAAACCTTTTGAAACCTAGTCTCACTCTGTCCCCTGGACTAGAATGCAGTGGTGTCATTACAGCTCACAGCAACCTCAAACTCCTGGGCTCAAGTGATTCTCTTTCTTGCCTCAGCCTCCTGCAACTGTCATGCTGCGACTACAGGCATGTGACACAATGCCTGATTTAATTTTTCTACCTTTGTAGAGACAGAGTCTCACTGTTGTTTAGGCTGGTCTAATTTAACTCCTGCCCTCAAATAATTCTCTCGCCTCAGACTCCCAGAGTGCTAGGATTACAGACGTGAACTACTGCACCCAGCTGAAAACCTGATCTTTATTCCTCAAAATTTAATAAAATACTTCTAAATTATTTTTATACTTCCTAATGAATTGTTTTGCAAAATAGACCGTTAGGTACCAAATGTCCTTAAGCTCAAAATAGAGGGAAAAATCTTTATCTCTAAATTAAGCCTTGTAATCTAAGATTTCATTTTAATATTTGCCTAACAGGCAATACCGCTTACTCCAGGATGGAAGTGGAAAGTACTACAATCAAGGAGAGATTCGTAAGAAAGAACTTTTGCAGAGCTGTGATGTTTTGGGGATTCCACCATCCAGTGTAATGATTATTGACAACAGACAGATTACTATGGGAAGTTGAAGGATGGATGGATGGGAGGAAGATGAGACGAAAGAAAAGAAAGAAAGTCGAGTATGATGGAAAGAGCTCTTGTCCGGGAGTCAGGAGATGCGCCTTCAAGGATTTCC
This sequence comes from Galagoides demidoff, assembly GCA_963574575.1. Classification (NCBI taxonomy): domain Eukaryota; kingdom Metazoa; phylum Chordata; class Mammalia; order Primates; family Galagidae; genus Galagoides; species Galagoides demidoff. The sequence goes on along the minus strand of CAUYQV010085085.1, from coordinate 13,211 downwards.
CAGATGACCGGGGAGTTCCAGGACGCAGAGCGAGTGGCCAGCATTCTCCTCCGGCACATAGAAGCAAATAGCATCAACCTGCTTCCTGTGGCTGCTGTAACAAAATACCACAAGCCTAGTGCCTTAGAACAACATAAATTTATTCTTTTATGGTTCCTGAGAGCAGAAGTCTCAACTCAATCTCACTGACCAAGATGAAGGTGTTAGAGCCTGTGCCTTCTAGAGGCTCCGATGGGAGAATCCGTGTCCTCGCCATTTTCAGCAAAGTCCTTTTTGCCGTATGAGGTAACATTCATGGGTTCCAGGGATTAGGACATATTTGGAGGAAAAGTATTCATCCTACCAAGAAATCTTACCCTTGGTTCAGCACCTGTAGCTCAGCGGCTAGGGCACCAGCCACATACACCAGAGCTGGCACGTTCGAATTCTGCCCAGGCCTGCCAAACAATAATGACGGCGCAACCAAAAAAATGGCTAGGTATTGTGGCGGGCACCTATGGTCCCAGCTACTTGGGAGGCAGAGGCAGGAGAACTGTTTGAGCCCAAGAGTTGGAGGTTGCTGTGAGCTGTGATGCCACAGCACTCTACCCAGGGCTACAGCTTGAGACGCTGAGAAAAAAAAAAAAAGAGAGAGAGAGAGAGAGAAAGAAAGAAAGAAAAAAAGAAATCTTACTCTGGAACCTCAATCACACCGAGGTGATGACCCTTCCAAGGATAAATTGCATTTTTACTGGGACCAGAGCCCCCTGAAGAGATGATTCTTGGAGGGACAGTCCAGGGATCAGCAGGTGGATGGAGGAGATGGAAACACATGGGATTAATAGTAAAGCTCTGCTTTGACTGCCTGGCCCTGGGAAAGTCTCCCTCTGCTGAGCACTTCACCCATGGAAACTTTGCAATAATGGCATAAGACAGAAGGGAGAAAGCTCTGTCAGACAGCTACTCAACTTCAACAAAGGGAACAATTCCCATGGGAGAAGCTCTCTGTCCCCAGCAGACCATCTGGGGATTACCCAGAATTCACCTGATTTGGTATGGGACTCTTCATGATGTTCCCAAATCTCCCGAAGGCCAGATTCTAGCAAGTCTCCGTGTGGCCACAGCACATTGGTGCCCAGTGAATATTTGGTGACTGGACGTTGCTTTCTGTGTTTCCACTATCTCTGCCTCTCACATTTGGTTCTCTTGCTGGGGCAGTGGGTGTCGGCCTGACCCGGCACAGCAGAGGCCAGGGCACTGCTCTGTTTCTGGGCCTGGTTCTAGCCAGGACTGTGCTGTGGATGGGGGAGGGTGGCCTGCGAATGCAGTAGCTACACTTGGCTCAGCGGGCAAGATACCTGCTTTACTGCTTTGGCGAGAACCTCATTACAAATACGTCCATCATCTCGTCTGTGCATTGCATACAGTTCATCATCACAGGTGAGAAAGGTTTGACCTTCACGGCCTGGCTCAGTAACCTCAGTTAATTATTATTACAACTATGATCAAAACCTTTAGAAAGAAACACAGCCATCTCGTGGGTTACTGGATCAGCCTTCTTCCAGGACACCAAAGAGCAAAGTGATAAACTGAACATAAAAGCAGTTTGGAAAGTAAGAAGTGGTAGAAGCATGAAAATTCCCATTTTTTATTAGTTCCTATTTGAATTCCACTAATGAGCATGTAACAGGAATCAGGTTCTGGACAGAAATACAATAACACTAATCACTAGACTACGACTAATGGCTGCTGGAATCCTCTTGTTAAAATTCTTCCATTACCCACCACCTCCACTAACTTGTCAACATGGTGGGACATGGAGTTTCTGGTGGTAACTCAGAGGCATGATTACAGGATCCTGAAATGTCATCTGAATTATTAAATGTGTGTGTGTTGGGGGGGGGTGGGGAGGTGATGCTATGAACAATAAAGTTAACTGTGTTGTTCTCCTTTCAAAAAAAAAAATTTGCCTAACAAATATTTACTCTGATCAGTTCCACCTCATCATTTACAAACTTTTTTTTCTTTAAGTTTGGGCATTTTGAACCACCTGACATGGAGAGGCCTCACATTCCCACCTTTGTTCTGCACATTCTTCCCCATCTGCTAGGAAGTGACTGCACAGTCAAGCAAGTGCAGGATCTCCCCCTTCATCTTCGCTTTCTTCTACTTTTTCACTTTCTTCTCCAGGATCTGGGATTACCTCTCTTCTCTTTTTGCCTTCCTTTTGCAGTGGTTCACATTCTCCAGGCATATTTTCAAGACCCCTATAACTAAGTGTCCATTTCCCCTACATTCATTAGACCTAGACTCATCAAAGGAAGGAATTCACTTGCTTTTTAGTAGCAACAGCAATGCTTGTTTTTGTTAACCAAATAGCTGTTATTTAATGGCCTACTCTAGTTTTGTGCAGAGTCCTATCCAAAAGAATAAAATAAAGCCAACCCATTTATTCTTCTCAGTAACTTTTCCTTTTGCAACAGTAAACTTTACAACCTTGCCCACTTGCAGAACACCTAGCACAAGTTACCGTTTATCAGAGAAAGTGAGCCAGGGAACATGCTATCCTTTTACTTGGAATCAATCCAGCACTCATTTCTTCAGTTGTTGTGTGCCCAGAGCCACAACCCCCGGACAGTGACCAAAGCCTTATGGGTCCTGGGAGGGCTTAGGTGTCTGAGATGAAAAGTCAGCAAAAGATCTGCCTCTTCCTTCCTTTATAGGTGTTTTTTTTGAGACAGAGTCTCACTTTGTTGCCCTGGGTAAAGTGTCATAGCGCCATAGCTCACGGCGACCTCCAACTCTTTGGGCTTAAGCGATTCTCTTGCCTCAGCCTCCCAAGTAGCTGGGACTACAGGTGCCCATAACACCCAGCTATTTTTGGAGACAGGGTCTCCCTCTTGCTCAGGTCAGTCTTGAGCTCAGGCAATCCACCTGCCTCAGCCTCCCAGAATGCTAGCTAGGATTACAAGTGTAAGCCACCACACCTTGCAGGTGCTTTTTATATATCAGGGTCTTACTAGACTTTACAGGATGGTTTGAGGGCCCAAGTCCTCTATAAGTAACAGGACAAGGGCACATGCAAAGAACCATCCAGGGATTCAAGAATGTGTGGGTAGCTTTTTCCAAATACATAGCCCAGCCTATATACTCTGAAAACTGTGATTCGGTGGACCCAAAATACAGACTAGGCATATTCTTTAAAAAGCCCCAGCAGTAAAAATCACAGACAAGTAAGGGAAATGCACTCAATTTTTAGACAATCCAGCCTCCTTACACTCTGGGACCATCATTCTTTCCAATACATAGGTAGAAACAGGCTAAAGTGGCTACCAAGCATAACTGGTGGGAGGCGCATCCAGCCAGGGTGTCAATCAAGGGAATTATGTTAATGAAACACCTAAGCAGTTCTTCTATAATCAAAACATAAAGAGGTATGCCAGAGAGATGCCAGGCTCTCTGACCATCTAGCAGTCACACCCATTCTGGCAGAACAGGATCTGCTGGTGAATGCTATGTAGTCATTCATAAATATGAGGCTCAAAAAAAACCCTGAAATGTCATGCTGCTTGTTTAATATTAATCCAGGCCACTGACATCAAATTCCACCACCTCAGATGCTGTTTATTAAGGCTAATGGACAGAATTATGCTGTCCTATAGTACTTTAAAAAAAAAAAAAACCCAATAAATCTGCTTCTTAAAAAGTTCCCTTACCTGGGTGGCATTGTGGCTCAAAGGAGTAGGGTGCCGGCCCCACATGCCAGAGGTGGCAGGTTTAAACCCAGCCCCAGCCAAAAACTGCCAGAAAAAAAAAAAGTTCCCTTATCTATTGCATACTAGAAATCAGACCCTTTATACATAATTAATAGAGATTGCCATGATACAGACATGAAGACACAGTGCTCTGTGCCCTAAAGGCAGTGAATGTATCAATTCAGAATACAGTGAAGAGAGAACCTCTGAACAATCCAAAGACTGGTCCACAATTCCAACCAGCAATTCTGAAGTCTGAAAAATTTTGAAAACTACGAGTTTTTCCATAGGTTTACTACCTAAATTCACTTGGCAGCAAAACCTGACCTGAACTGCCATTAGTCTATTTATAGCCTTTATCACACTTGGTATTAACACTCACGTTTAGTTGTAGAGACAGTAGTGTTTGATTAGAGAGCTGTTCGGGCCCCACGGAAGGTATTATGCAACATACAGTTCATGCACCTTATTACTCCTTTCAAATCCAAACATTTCTGAACTGTAAAATGTATCTTTCACTAAGGGTTTTGAAAAGAGATCATGAACCTCTATTATCTCCCCTAAAAATAAAATTCTTACCAGGTCCTGCATCTATAGACTTTATCTGTTTGCCATTTTCCAAGTCCCAGAGCCGAATATGAGCATCAAGAGAACTGGATGCAGCAATGGGCAGGGTGTTGCTGATGTCCACAGACACTACCCCCAGCTGATGTCCCTCCAGACTCCACTGTAGGTCCAGCTTGTCATCACGCCTTCAACAGGGGACAGAGAAATGGATTTCTTCACACACAATCCTATACATGGCATCTGAAATTCTGGGTCCCTGTGACTATGTGTTACCAATAGTATATGAAATACAGAATTAGAGAAGAATTGATGAGCTATTGCACAGTAAATGTTGCCAGATTTTTACTTGGGAACTTTTTAATACTAACATATTGCTATTGGCTTCTTGCCTAGGAAAAAGTTAATACTTCCTAATGGCAACCTGAGAGCCCAGCAACAAAATCTTTGCCTCTGATTTTCCAAGTCTCTATGTTAAAGAAGAGGTACTCACCATTTCCATACCTTCACCAGGTCATCCAGGGATCCTGTGACCACTGTCTCAGCGATTTCCTTCTTATTTGACCCCCAGGCAACTGACCAAATAGCATCATCATGGGCTAGAATGGAAAGTGCTTCATTTATAAGGTTTTCATGCATACAACACCAAAATTTAATGGGATAAAATAAAGTTGAAATATTCTTCAACAACTATGAGGTAAGATCCACCTGTATCTGCTCTACAATTTTACAAAGTGTTTTCCCATACCACTTTTACTGGAGTTGTGGGGCACACATGAAAACTGGGTGGGAAGGCAGCACCAGAATGAGCCAGGCCTTCAGACCCCAAATCTAACATCTTTTCCTTTAGCATGCTGTCTGCATAAAGCAGTCTAGAATGGCTACCACTTGGATAAAACAAGTAAAACCAATGGAGAACTCTTCTCTCCCCCAAAAGACATAAACTCAATAAGTCATACACCTTAAAGATCTTTGGAAACTAGTAGACAATTCAACTATAAACAGCACAGGTCTAAAAACAAATACCTAATGTAACCTTCATACGTTAAGTTGCCTTTTACCAAAAGTACCTATGTCTGCTTAATGGGCGTTATTACATTACAACAACCTTATGAAAAAGGTACTATTAATACCATCCTCATTTTAAGGCCCAGTGGCTTAGAGGAGCCTAGTAGCTCACCCAAATTATTATTATTCTTACAAAGCTAAGAATAGCTAGGGTTCAACTCCAATCTCCCAATTAATCTTAAATCTAAGTTTGCAAGCTACATTGTTTAGTGGGCCACGCTATTGGGTATGCAAACCTGGTGTGCTTATAAAAATGTGACAAGTGGACATGGAGGCTTTTTGCATGCCTGCCAGCAATTCTCCAGGGTCACCTTCCAAAATGTAAGGGCATTAAACTCATATGCTGTGAGTTATATACAGCATATGGCTTCAATTATAATCTGACCTGGCCCAACCCTGTTAACTTGCCACCTGGATGGCATTAACTACACACAATCAGGGGTCCTCAAAATTTTTAAACAGGGGGCCAGTTCACTTTCCTTCAGACCGTTGGAAGGCCGGGCTGTGGGCCCCAGGATGAGTCGGCTGCTAAGCAGGACAGATAGTGGAGGCAAAAACACCTGGCGGGCTGGATAAATGTCCTAGGCTGGCTGCATGTGGCCTGTGGGCCATAGTTTGAGGACGCCTGTGTAGCTGACTGGCATGCCTATGTAACTTACTAGTCACCTATACTAGCTAATGTGGAAGAATGTTTCAACTTCAGATGACCTAAATTATCACCTACTTAAGAGTAGAAGAGAGTCTATTAGGCATTCCAGAAATCCTCAGGCTTTCCCTAACTCATCGAGGCTATGGTGAAGAAATGAAAAGTATGAGCAGTTCACTACTCCCTGATGTAAGTGGAGGGACACTATATAAATACTCCAAGGTAAGTCCCGATTTCAGGGCCAGGCTTAAGTTCACCTCCCCAGATGCGCCAGAATGAGCCAGGCCTTCAGACCCCAAATTTAACATCTTACTCTAACATTAAGATGTATTAACAGACTTCTGAGGCTCAAAGCATTTCCTTCTTCCGCCCTGGCAGCTCGGAAATTCAGTTATGTCTTCCTCAAGTGGGAAAGCTTTCCTCAGCCTGGAGTTTCCTAGTCTATCACATGACTGCTTCTTTCTAGTTAGTTTTTTAGGGTTTTTATTGTTTGTTTTCAAGTGTACTGTTTTTGGCTGCCTCTGCCAATCTTTTGCATACCTGGTCAGCATTACAAAAATATTAAAGAAACCAGGGACAACACAATTTTTCACAGAAGAATTTGTTTGAACAGGCAAACTTCTTACCTTGCTCTTGTTTGAAGAGAATGCTGTACTGAAAAGAAACAGAAGTTACATTAAACCAATGTTCAGATTTCAGGTAACCCACACCCCCAGAGAAGACAGTCACTATGCAGTGTTAGCTACTTCCTCTACTGTCACCCTGATCATTCTGCAAGCTCTTTGATTCCTATTTACACAGTATTTATACAGTCGTACCAGAAAAAGTTCTTAAAGTAACTGATATTCTCCTTCTCCTTCCCTACTATTACCCACTCCAATAAGAGACTAATAGTTTTCTTTTTCTACTCTGATCACCAGAAAGCCTGGAACCCAATTTGCAGCTTAGTCTTTGCCGTTTTTTTTAGAGTCTCAAGCTATTGCCTGGATAGAATGCTGAGACGTCACAGCTCACAGCAAACTCTTGGGCTCAAGTGATTCTCTTGCCTCAGCCTCCCAAGTAGCTAGGACTACAGGTGCCACCACAACGCCTGGCTATTTTTTTGTTGTTGTTGCAGTTGTCATTGTTGTTTTAGCTGGCCCGTCTAGGTTTGAACCCACCAGCCTCGGTATATGTGGCCGGTGCCCTATCCACAGTTATGGGCACCTCCCTTAGATTTTGCAGTTGTATAAGACAACACAGCCTGCATAATAACCTGTTAACTTTCTCCTAATATTATGAGAGATGGGGAGGGTCTCTCTACATTACCAAGGCTGGTCTTGAACTCCTCACCTCAAGTAATCCTCCTGCCTTGGCTTCCCAGAGTGCTACAATTATGGGTGTGAGCCACCATCCCAGCCCTAATCTTATTATAAAAATACGTTTCTCCTATCCTATCTCTGGTTCTGATCTTTTCTTTGTTTTTGTGTACAAAAGTCTTTTAAGCTTCCTCAATCCCTCTCTAAATTGTGGTAATGACTTAATCTCTCCTCTTAGTGTTTTGCATTTTACTAGTGCCACCTAACACTGTGGTGTCTAGGTGTCCAGGGTCACCTAGCTCTTTAGGAGCTGGGTAAGAATTAGATGCTAGTTTCTTGACTACACACCTAGACAACCGACTGGACTTAAACTTGCTAGAGACCAAATGATGTTTTCCCCCAACACAAGCCTTACCTGGTTGGTCATTTCCTTAACCAAGGATGAAGGGAAAAAGACCAGACAGCTCTGTGGAAACAACACCAGTGTTTTGGTAAGGGGGTCATCATGACAGGAGGCTATAGAAGGTTCTCCTTGTTATGCAGTTGTTCTGACATCTTTCTACAGATCAGTCCCTGGGGCCCCATTCATAAGCCCTACCAGGTAATATGGTCTTCTTTTCTTTCCCCCTTTAAACTAACACCTTCCCCCAATCCCACAGTTTCTTTTCCCCAAATCTGACTGCAGAGTGACCAGTCTCTGTCCCTTGCTGCTCTATAGAGAAATGAAACCACAGCCCCTTTTAATTTTAAATACTATTTATTAAAAACTCAACAAACAGCATGGAGGACTCCAAAAGTTTTTACTTTACGGCCTGGTACACTGAGAGGCAGCCTGGTAAAATGACTGCTAACAGTCTGTGGCACAAAAAAGAAGAACCCTTAAAGTAACTTGAGAAATTAAATCTAAAAGTACATTAGGTCTATGTGTAGCTGAGCTGAGTTCCCTGAAGACTTTGCTGCCTTTTGGGAGACATGTGTCTCCTTCTGGCCCTTATGTACATGCCTATTGTCTCTTATAGGCATTTTTGGTTGAGGCCTCTGCCTCAAAGACCACAAAAACACTTTAACTGTTTTGTGTATACTGATTTTGGATCTACAAATTTAATAAATTTTAGTGAATAGGCTGAGTCATAAATACAGAATCCACAAATAATCCGAAAAGATTGTATGTTGAAATATAATTTTATCAAATCTAAATTTGTAATAGCATATGTGCTTACTAACACTATTATATAAGATCTAGCATTGAATCTAGTAACTACCATAATTTCAATGTTGTAATGAGCTTAAAACAATATCCTGAGTTATTAAAATATCTGTAATTTCTATTCGTAACAAAGTCATATTGTTAATACTGTGGCTTGTTGCCTGTATTCATCATTGAAAAAATGCTAAATTTCAGTTAAGAGGTTAGAGAATAAAAGGATGCAATTTTTCTTCTAATCCAAGTTCATGCTCCCCCCCCAATTCTACTCATGGGCAGTTTAACAGACCATACAGTTAAGGCATCCAGGTTCCAGTTACTTTCTTTAAATGTGAAAACCTACAAAAACTGAAGGTTTACCAAGAAATCGGAAAATCAAACAAACAAATTATTTCTACATAATCCTTGCGTATAGAGATACCATTAAGGTGGTAGTGGTTTATTCATTTGTGACCCAAGAACAGGGTTCTGCCCTGGGTAGGAAAGATAGGAAGGAGCTCAAGTCCATTTGGTAACATGAACAGCATTCAATCTCTGCTTAAGCACAGTCCTCTGCCTGGTGAAGCACAGGTCTGTCCTATTCCTTGCCAATCTGGGCCTCACATTTAGGAACAGAGAGAAACAAACAAACAAACAAACAAAAAAAGGTAGGAAGGCTTGTAAGAAGCCAACTTCCAAAAAGCCAGTCCCCCAAGACAAGCATGTAAATCAATGAGCATACATTTTGAGAATGTGCTATGAATCAGGTCCTGTTTTAAGTACTACACATAGATTAGATCACTGAACCCTCATAACCCATTTAGTAGGTATAGTAGTCCCCCCTTATCTAAGGCTTCACTTTCCACAGTTTCATTTACCAGAGGTCAACCATAGTCCAAAAATATATGAATACAGTACAGTACAATAAGATATTGTGAGAGACCACATTCACATAATTTTTATTATTATATAGTCATAATTGTTCTATTTTATTATATGTTGTTTTTAATCTCTTACTGTGCATGAGTATTGTAAATCAGATAATCTGAGTAAAAAAAATCACATTTGTATAACTTTTATTAGAGTATATTGTTATAACTGTTCCAGTTTATCATTGTTCTTACTGTGCCTAACATAAATTACACTTTAGCAGAGATACATACTGGTATGTACCATATAGGAAAAGCACGATACAGGTGCTCCTGGACTTACAATGGGGCTACTTCCAAATAAACCCATGGTCCAAAGTTAAAAAACTGTAAGTCAAACCATCTTAAGTCAGGGAACTTTTTTATAAGTACATACAGGGTTCAGTTCTAGCCAAGGTTTTAGGCATCCACTGGGGGTCTTGGAGTGTATGCTATGGATAAGGGGAATTACTCCATTCTTACTATCAGCTCCACTTTCCTAGTAAGAAAACTGAGGCTTAGAGAGGTTAAGGGAGCTTCCTCAAGATTAGTCTGACACTAGAAGGCAGATACAAGCTGTAACTATAGGGCATCAAGATACCTCTTACTCCAGTCTCATGAAGTTAATTCCATAGGTAATTAGACCACAAAGCCCTCCTTTGCTACTTTCTTTTTTTAAAAAAACTTCCCCCTAATTTTCCCAGGCAGAATTCAATGCTCGCTCCCCAGCCCTTCCAATAAACACTATAGATGTCTCTATTAAAATACTCAGGCAAGTCAATAATCCACAATATTTTGTAGTAGTTCTAAGTAAAGTGAACCAAGCCTCTGCGTACACCAGTCCAGTGATGGGGAGCATGTTACCTAAGGGGACATCCTGGCCCTCCTGCAAACCTTAGGTTAAGATAGTCTTCCCATCTACGGAAAAATGACTTCCCAGCACACCATCTACGGAAAAATGACTTCCCAGCACAGAACCCAGCCTTAATCTCGGGGCTGCACAGAACATTCTCAGGATGCAAAAGGAGGCCACCTACAGGCCTTCCCTCGCCCCTCGAGCCTGGTACACTGAAAGGCAGCCTGGGTAAATGGAGTTATAGAAGTCCTGCTCCGGGCCCTACGGCCTGGATCATCCCAAAACAAACCTGCTTATAGGCGGCCTCGGTCCCGGCCTCGCTCACTCGCCCTCCGGCCCTGGCAGTCAGCGGCCGCAACGACCACCACCCCCAACAGCCGCGCGCTCCAACTCACCAGGGCCTGCCAGGCAGCACGTCGGACGCCGGGCCGGGCCGGGCCGGGCGCGTCCGCGTCGCACTGAGATGAGCTATGGGGGCGGGGCATCTCGTCCGACCCCGCCCCCAGGGCCCCAGCTCTTGCGGCAGCGCCCTCTGCTGTCGCTGCACCTCCCGCGGGGACGCCCGGAGAAGGATGGGCGGGGAGAGGAGGGAACAAGCCACTCCCTGCTGGTTTCTCCAGGGGTGGGGTCCCTGGGAACTTGCTTCTAGAAGCAGAGAGTTTTTGCTTCCTGCAAGTGTGGCTTTAGGCGTTTGAGTTCTAGTTTCTTTTGAGCTTTGAGATTGGCGTGAACCTGTTGACTTCTACTAGGATTCTCTTGCTAAAAAAGAAGTGGAATCGAGCTTTGTCCTTCAGTGTGCAAGTCTCAACTCATTAGTATGACGCGTTATCAGTTTAGTAGGTCGTGACCAGCATTTTTAAACAAGATGGAAAGGAGGGGCATGTGCCGCATCCTGGGGAGGCTGTCCGACCGTCCCGCTTGCTTGTTACAGTCCAAGTCTTCCTCTGCGCAGGAAGGAAGACATGTTTGGGGGAGTGGATGTCTGGGCGGCCCCTGAAACATTAAACCCTGTTTTGGCTAGTCACAGGTGAAAGTACGGTTTAAAAATGAGTTTAGAAATTTAAAAAAAAAATTACAATATAAGGTGATAGTATTAGAGTCTGGTCTCGGTGAATGCAACCCCCTGAAGTTAGTTATCTCCCCCACGACCCGTTAACTACCTTTTTCTGGTAGTTCGCAAGATTTCAGAAGACCACTTGCAAGTAAATAAACTATCTCCTAGGGCTTTTTGAAGAGGCTGTGTGGCCCGGAAATTGTACAACACATTCACAAATCTCCCAGGGCCCATTCTCTGATCTTCAGTAATTACCTCAGTGACAACTCTGTCCAGGGAAATTTCATCTAGCCCCAGTGGATCCCTCTGTGTCACTGACCTAGAAAGTTTGGGTCCAACTGAGCAGATTTCAAGACTGAATTGTCGAAATTCATTTGTGTCACCCCCCGAAGAGTCAAAATCTGCTTGTAACCATTCTGGATCTATCTGACCAGAGGGCATGTGCCCTTGGAGCTAAGGAAGAATGTTTATATCAGAACAGGGAGCTCCTCTTCAAACTGTAGGAAATTTTTATATTGATCTAAATATACACAAGGCTACATCTATCTACATTCCACAAAGCTAAATACACAGAAACTGGCCCTACAGTTGGCTGGGACCAGAGTTGCTTAAGATAAGAAAAGATTTAACATCAGGCCTTCAAAGCAATGGCTTTTAGCAGTGAAATAATGAGTAATCTGCTGCCTTCTTATACAACTGGTTACACTGGTTTGGGCCAGTCTGCCTCTTCATTTTTGCTAGTGAAGTTTGTGGGTTTGGGAAGTAGACTGAGTAGAGTTTAGTGTGTGACCGAAATAATTGGGCCACTTTTACTTTAACTTTCTGTTAGAAAATTGCTTCAGAAGGCCCCTACCCCAAAGCCCCTTTCTGCCTTAAAGTTACAACTCCTCCCTAGCACAGGGAGTGACCTGCTTACCTCATCACCCTGTTCCAATTTCCCGCTGCCCTCCCCTAATGGCTCTTTCTGCTGAAGGAATAACTCCTTATTGGTTATCTCACCAGCCCGGCACCATTCTAAAACTCCCCTATATAAGAATATGTTCCCCCCTCCATCTCTCTCTCTCTCTCTTGCCTCTTTCTGCCTTCCTTCTCTACTCTCTCTCTCTTCTATTCCCCACTCTCTCCTTATCTCTCTTCCCCTCTTTTCTCTCCTCCTTGGTGCTGCTCTGCAGCCTCCCTCCCCCCACCAATAAAGACCTTTCCTACAAGCCTTGGTGGTCTGAGAATTCTCTGCCCGTCCAAGTGCCCCTCTTTCACTTTCAGCATTTAAAGACAAAGAAGTATTTTTTAAAGACTTCCACCTTAAGAATGGTGAAATTTTGGATATCAAACGACCAGGCACAGTGGCTCACATCTGTAATCCTAACATTCTGTAGGCCCAGGCAGGAGGATCCTTTGAGGTCAGGAGTTTGAGACCGGCCTGAGTGAGGCCACATCTGTACTAAAAATAAAAAAAATTAGCTGGGTATGGTGTACTTGCCTGTAGCCCCAGCTACTCAGGAGACTGAAGTAGGAGGATCACTTGAGCCCAGGAGTTTAAGGTTGCAGCCCAGCTGTGATGACCAGTATAGAGTGAGACTCTGGAAAAAAAAAAAAAGTGTGCAAAATTATATGATTAAATAAATTTTAATTGTGTGATTTAGATTTATGTGGGGGGTTTTCTTTTCTGCACATTAATGGTAAATATTCTACCTCCAGATTATTCTAAAAGCACACTGATCGTTTTTATGCCTTTTAATTGTATCTGGCATCTGAATACTAAGGCTTTCCCACTTCTGTTTGTTTGCTTCCAAATCTACTACTATTAATTTCCAATTGAGGCTCGGCGCCTGTGGCTCAATCGGCTAAGGCGCCAGCCACGTACACCTAAGGTGGCGGGTTCGAATCCCCAGCCCGGGCC
>CAUYQV010085082.1:0-22214 GCA_963574575.1 Galagoides demidoff | reverse complement strand
ACTAGAGATCCTGAGGCTTCCTAAACTAGATAAACATGAATGCAGAGGGTATTGATGCTTTCTCTGAATGGATGCAAGACAGTTTTGAGGAGATAGTGTTGAGATAGTGAAAGGTAATTTCTTTTTTTTTTTTTTTTTTTTGAGATGGAGCCTCAAGCTATCCCCCTGGGTAGAGGGCCGTGGCATCACAGCTCACAGCAACCTCCAACTCCTGGGCTCAAGCAAGTCTCCTGCCTCCGCCTCCCAAGCAGCTGGGACCACAGGCGCCTGCCACAACGCCCGGCCATTTTTTGGTTGCAGCCATCATTGTTGCTTGGCGGGCCCGGGCTGGACTCGAACCCGCCACCCTAGGTGTATGTGGCCGGTGCCCTAGCCACCCAAGCCACAGGCACTGAGCCGAAAGGTGATTTCTTTAATATCTCTCAGAAAGAGGGAAGCTGAAAATAAAAGAGGTTGATGCTGGGTGCAGTAAATCATGTAATCCTAGCACTCTCAAAGGCTGAGACAGGTGGATTGCTTGAGCTTAGGAGTTAGAAACCAGTCTGAGCAAGAACAAGACTGTCTCAACCAAAAATAAACAACATTGGTTGTGGTATATACATGTAGTCCCAGCTACTTGATTGTTTGAGCCCAGGAGTTTAAGGTTGCTGTGAGCTATGATGCTTGGTACTCTAGCCTGGGGCAACAGAGACTCTGTCTCCAAAAAAAGAAAGAATGGTTGAGGTAAGAAGACTGATGGTCCTGCAAAGACGTCCACTTTGTAATCCCTAGAACCTGTGAATATGTTATTTTTAATTGCGTAAGAGCCTTTGCAGAAAGGATTAAGAACCTTTAAATGAGGGAGATTATCTGGGTGAGCTCATTATAATCACATGGGTCCTGAAAGTCAGTGAAATTTCCTGTCTTGAGTTTGAAGTCAGAGGAAGATGGGACCACAGAAGACTGGTCAGAGAAATGCAACATTGCCAGTTAGAAAGAGGAAGAGGGCCAAGAGCCAGAGAATACTGTTTGTGTCTAGAAGCTGGAAAACATAAGGAAACAATACCATATGCACAAATATGTATCAGGAAAGGGGAGAAAGTCATGGATAGGCTATAGATGGAAGTTAGTAGAATTCAAGATTGAAAGAGAAAATAGGAGAAACCATTTCAGAAATGAAGAATAAACTAGCCAGGTGTGATGGTACACACCTGGAGTCCCATCTGCTTGAGAGACTAAGGATGGAGGAAGGCTTGAACCCATTGAACCCAGGAGTTCAAGGTTGAAACCAGCTTTAGGAACAGAGAGAGACTTCATCTCTAAATAAACTAACTACAAGGAGCATAAAGTATGACAAATGCTATAGAAAGCATAGTATGAAACAAAAAATACAGCTTGGGACCTGTGCTCAGTGGTTACAGCACCAGCTACATAAAACGAGGCTGGCAGGTTTGAACCTGTCCAGGCCTGCTAAACAATGACAACTGTAGCAAGAAAACAGCCAGACATTGTGGTGGCCTGTGTCCCAGCTACTTGGGAGGCTGACGCAAGAGAATTGCATGAGCCTAAGAGTTTGAGGTTGCTGTGAGCTCTGACACCACAGCACTCTACCGAAGGTGACATAGTGAGACTCTGTCTCAAAAATAAAAAAAAGAAAAGAAAAAAGAAACAAAAAATACATTAGTGAGCAACATTTATCAGACATTGTGAGACTCTGTCCCCCCCAAAAAGGGAACAGAAAATACAGTAGTGAGCAAAATGTATCAAAAGAATAAAAACTAGGGGCGGCACCTGTGGCTCAGCTGGTAGGGTGCTGGCCCCATATACCGAGGGTGGTGGGTTCAAACTCAGCCCTGGCCAAACTGCAACAAAAAAAAATAGCTGGGTATTGTGGCAGGCGCCTGTAGTCCCAGCTACTTGGGAGGCTTAGGCAAGAGAATTGCCTAAGCCCAGGAGTTGGAGGTTGATCTGAGCTGTGTGATGGCACAGCACTTTACCTAGGGTAATAAAGTGAGATTCTGTCTCAAATAAATAAATAAATAAATAAATAAAAATAAAAACTATTGGAAGAGGGTGGTGTCTATGGCTCAGTGAGTAGGGCGCCAGCCCCATATACTGAGGGTAGCGAGTTCAAACCCAGCCCCGGCCAAACTATCAAAAAATAGCAGGCGTTGTTGAGGGTGCCTGTAGTCACAACTACTCAGGACGCTGAGGCAAGAGAATTGCCTAAGCCCAAGAGCTGGAGGTTGCTGTGAGCTGTGATACTACAGCACTCTACCAAGGGTGACAAAGTGAGACTCTGTCTCTAAAAAAAACTATTGGAAGAAAAAACAAAAAGAGGAGAGATCCTTTGAGGCAAATAAACAGAGCCTCTAAAGATGAAATAAAAAGTAAAGATGCGGAGAGCTTAGTCTGGTCCCTTAATGGCTCAGCTCAGCTGGTTATTCACTCAATAAAGTGAGAAATCCTGAAATCCAAAGGGAAGACCCAGTATTCAAAGTGAACAAGTTTTGGGTCTATAAACCTATGTCACATCTTCATATCTGAATTTGAACAAGTGACCAATTCCTGAACTTTTCAGGGAGGCTAATATGAATTGGTCATTGGTGAATCTGAGGAAAGAGAACATGAAGATTTAAATAATGTTCTAATTTTATATATATTTAAGTTTTTCCCATATCTCTAAGTAAAAAAATTAAAAATATACTCCCACACACAAAGTAATATTGCTCAGTCAGTATTTGTATGGTCACTCTAGAGTGGAAATAAATGATTAGAACCATATCCTGTCTTTCTGTAAGGGTTTTATGCTGATTGAGGAGGCTGCAAAGATGATGCAATAAAGCAGAAAAAGCAGAGAGTGCCAAGGCTGGAGCCTAATGGGAATTGATAGTCTGGCTGGGCCAAAAACTGTGTGCCAGGCCTGTTTATGCCCCAGTGAAGACAGCTTAGTCTGTGTGTTTTAGTTCTTTCAGTGAGTGTCCGGTGAATCTACTCAAGAGTTGTTGTGGCCTCAGAATTGCCTTTAGTTTTGTGTATGGCCCTTCTTGAATGCTTTGGATGAAAGTGAGTTAGTAGACATGATAAACTTTGTTAGACATGGAGGAGATGAAAGACACTGTCATGGAAAGTACACAGGAGGACCCTGGGCAAGTGTACTGAGCTCCCATATGGGAGGGTTCCATTGCTCCTAGGATGATCTTGGGAATGTCCAGTAGTGCCTATATAATTTTAAGGAACATTTAAGGCAAGTCAGAATGGCCTTATCTCTAGGGTGAACAGATTTTTAACATTTGTAAAGTGGGACAACATGGTGGGGGGGGCAGGGCGGGGCGGGGCATGGCAGGGCCTGACAACAATGCAAACTTTGATAAGCAGTTCTCGATAATCACTTCTCAACAATTATTTGTAATTATTACAGTTTAACATTATAAAATTAACAAAAATAATACAAAACTCATATTCTGGCGAAATAGCCACATGGCAGCCAAAAACTGTATGTTCCCTTCCTGTTCTCCTGCCCATTCGTTCCAAAGATTGGAACTTTTTTAAAACACCGCGGGACAAATTGTTAAAAAGCAGGACTGTCCCGCCAAAAGCAGGACGTCTGGTCACCCTACTTATCTCACATTCCAATCCATGTAATGATTTTGGTGTAACTTAATTGGACTGAAACTTCACCTTGCTTTGGTTGAGTCTCTTAGGTTGTGGGTTTGTGGGTAGGGCCAGATTTCTTCAGATTCCTGACCTTCCTCCAAAGAGATAAATGGCATTTCATTTGTTCATTTGAAAGGTCTGAGGAAATCTTGACCTCTAGTGATTCTTTCCCTCTATCTCTGCTTTCTCAGAACAAAGCTACAGAAAGAGAAGAATCCAGAAGACTAGTTGATTCTGGGAATTTGAAGTCATGGCCCCTGTGAGTTCAAATTACCTCTCCCCTAATGTATAATCCATTTCTCATCATGTGAATGTTTTTATTGCTTATTCTTAAACTGCTTACCCAAGTCACTATTTAGTGTAATAAAAGTAGTGCTGATACAGTCCAGTGCCTTCCCTAGATGTCCCCCTTTTTCCCAACCAAGATTCCCAAATCTATCCATTAGGGCATTTAATATCTACTATGTCCTAGTTTTCTGGCAGAGCACTGAAAGTGGAGAAATACTTTTCTTTTCTTTTCATTCTTTCTTTTTTTTCTGAGACAGAGTCTCACTATGTCGCCCTCAGTAGAGTGCAATGGCGTCATATCTCACAGCAACCTCAAACTCTTGGACTTAAGCCAGCAGTTCTCAACCTGTGGGTTACAACCCAAAGGAACTGTATTAAAGGGCCGTGGCATTAGGAAGGTTGAGAACCATTGGCTTAAGTGATTCTCTTGCCTCCACCTCCCAAGAAGCTGGGACTACAGGTGCACGCCACAATGCCCAGCCATTTTCTTGTTGCAGTTGTCATTGTTTAGCTGGCCCAAGTCGGGCTCAAACTCACCAGCCTGGGTGCATGTGGCTGGCACCGTAACCACTGTGCTACTGACGCCAAGCCAGAAAGGCATCAGTAGACTTTCATTTCAAAACTGGCTTTACAAGGTAGAATTGAAGGGTTAAAAGGGATGCACTACATGATGGCTTATATTTACTCCTTAGAATGGAGTATTTCAATTAGTGAAGATGGAAGTTGGTATTGGTGTGCATTCATTTCAGTATGTGGCATTTGGATGCTTTTTACATAGAGGATATGATAGGAGGGATCTCACCAGGAAATTAATGAGAAATTAATATCATTAATGAAACATTTGCTGATTGTCAGCTGCTTAGAGAGCCTTGAAATCCTACAAATTTTTCATAGAAAATAGATTTAAGGAGTGTATCTCTTAAGAATTCTCTCAATTTTGGGCTCGGCGCCTGTGGCTCAATCAGCTAAGGCGCCAGCCACGTACACCTAAGGTGGCAGGTTCGAATCCCTAGCCCAGACCGCCAAACAACAATGATGGCTGCAACCAAAAAATGGCCAGGCGTTGTGGTGGGCGCCTGTGGTCCCAGCTATTTGGGAGGCTGAGGCAGGAGACTCGCTTGAGCCCAGGAGTTGGAGGTTGCTATGAGCCGTAATGCCATGGCACTCTACCCAGGGGGATAGCTTGAGGCTCCGTCTCAAAAAAAAAAAAAAAAAAGAATTCTCTCAATTTTAACTAATAGAAAATTCAACCAAAAGTAGTAGCTTAAAAAAACAAAAAAAAGCAGCCAACAAAAACTTACCATTTTTCTTAAATCATACATCTGGAGTTAGCTATTATAGGCTGGTGTAGTCTCAGTTATGTCAACAAAACACTGATATGATGGTCATTATTATGGTCTGCCATGTTAATGTCTTGGTATTTATTATTTAAAGGTCATAGGGATGTGGTGACTGAGCAACAGAAGTTTTCAAGAGCACATTGGCACTCAAATTTAGGCACACTTATTCCTATGTCAGCCAAACTCTGACATACACTAAGATTTTTTCCTTAGTGTATGACCCACTCCCTGCAGTGCTCTTTTCCATCTTTTCCCCTTGAAGATTTCTTTTAATTTCACCATTAATAGTTGTATTTGTCCTTTCAGCAGTTGATAATACTCAGGGATGTGGCTGTAGATTTCTCTCAGGAGGAATGGGAATACTTAGACCTGAAACAGAGGGATTTGTACAGAGATGTGATGTTGGAGAACTACAGCAACATGGTCTCACTGGGTAAGATTCAGAATTTGACCTTAGAAATTCTTGCCTTCTTCACTATGAATTTTTAGATTACCTTTCAAATATCTAGGAGAATAACTGACCCTTGATTCTGGGAAAATTGTTTGTGCTTTGTAAATGTGGCAGTAATTAGTGGACACCTTTATCTTCCCTATTCTATGGAAATTATTTATGCCTTTTTCTTGCCTTTCCTATAATTGTCTCTTTTCCTTACTAACCAAGGGAACTAGGTGCAAGTTATGAACCATTACCATGTGGTTTTTTCCTTTTTCTTATTTTTTTGGTAGGACTTTGCATTTATCAGCCAGATGTGTTTGCTTCATTGGAGAAAGGGAAAGAGCCCTGGAAAATCTTGAGAGATGAAACAAGAGGACCAAGCCCAGGTAAGTGAAGGCTGAACAGAGGGAGGCCATCACTTCAGATAATAGCTCAGCTGCTTAGTAGGGCAGCAGTACCTCTGAAAAACTAGTCTAGAATGTCCCTTCAAAGGCCAGAAGCTTTTGATAAAGGCCTATGACCTATAGACCAAACCTTTCCAAAAGAATTTTTACTTTCTCCAAATACTGTACTATTTTTGTGCTTTTGTTTTCCCCTTGTCTAACAAAAATACAATTACCATTGTCTTTCTATAGTAATTATTTGTTTTTGAGACAGAGTCTCAAGTTGTTGCCCTGGGTAGAATGATGTGGTGTCATAGCTCACAGCAATCTCCAACTCCTGGGCTCTGGCAATCCTCCTGCCTCAGTTTTTCTATTTTTAGTAGAGACAGGGTCAGGCTGGTCTCAAACCTGTGAGCTCAAACAGTTTACCCACCTCGGCTTCCCAGAGTGCTAAGATTATAGGCATGACTCACTGCACCTGGCCTACAGTAGTCATTATTTTATTTATGGTTTGGATCAAGTGCCTTCCCATTGTGCTGTCTTTTTTCCTCATTTAAATATTTGTAAATTTCCTATTCCTTTAAAAAAACAAATATTTTTCACCATTTAAAAAATTCTGTCTTTGCTGGGCAGTGATTGATGGCTATAATCCTAGCACTTCAGGAGGCTAAGGCAAGAGGATTGCTAGAGGCTAGGAGTTAGAGAACAACCCAAGCAAGAGTGAGACCCCATCTCTACAAAAAAATAGAAAAGTTAGCCAGGTATGGTGACATCTGCCTGTAGTCCCAGCTACTCAGGACTATGAAGCAGGAGTATTGCTTAAGTGCAGGAGTTGAAGGTTGCAGTGAGCTATGATGACATAACTATACTCTTGCCTGGGCAACAGAGCAAGACTTTGTCTCAAAAAAGAAAAAGGCTTGGTGTCTGTAGCTCAAGCGGTTAAGGTGCCAGCCACATATACCAGAGTTGGTGGGTTCGCATCCAGCCCGGGCCTGCCAAACAACAATGACAACTACAACCAAAAAAAAAAAAAAAAAAAAAAGCTGGGCATTGTGGTGGGCACCTGTAGTCCCAGCTACTTCGGAGGCTAAGACAAGAGATTTGCTTAAGCCCAGGAGTTGGAGGTTGCTGTGAGCTGTGATGCCATGGCACTCTACCTAGGGTGACAGCTTGAGGCTCTGTCTCAAAAATAAAAAATAAAAAATTCACTTCTACTTCTTGAATTTTTCTGTTTTACTTAGTTTCTTCTTGCTTACGCATTTCCTAAATTCATTAATTTACTCTCTTAATAAGCTTTTTTTTTTTTTTTGAGACAGTCTCACTGTGTCACCCTCAATAGAGTGCTATGGTATCACAGCTCACAGCAAACTCATTAAACTGCTGGGCTTAAGCAATTCTGTTGCCTCAGCCTCTCAAGTAGGTGGGACTACAGGTGCCTGCCTCAGTGCCTGGCTATTTTTTTGTTATAGTTGTCATTGTTGTTTGACAGGCCCAGGCTGGGTTCAAACCCACCAACCCTGGTGTATGTGGCTGGTGCCCTACCTGCTGAGCTATAGGCGCCAAGCCTTAATAAACATTTATTGATTTTTCTAATTTCATTTTAGGTTTGGAAGAGTTAACAAAGAGTATATAATCTATTAAGAAACTTTTTTTTCTTTTCTGACTGGGATATGGCCATAAATTTCTACAAAACATGCTCTCATTAAGAGGAGACCTAATAGGCTGCTGACTTGAAAATCAGGATAATAGGTGAAAACAGTGGTCACAATGAGGAGGAAATGATAGAAGGTAGGTTAAGGGTAGTAAAGGACAACAAGGAAAGTATAGTTTCAGAAAAGATGAGTCCAGTCTTGTCTAGTTCCTCATAGTCCCCCCTTTTGTTTTTCCTCTAATGACAATCATCATCTACTAATTGTTTAATTCTTATCTGCCAGGTACTTTGTAGAAATAGCCATTATTTATTCCCAATCCATTCAACAAATCTATGAAAACAGATATTTTATTCCTTTTTATCACTAGAAAAATAAGAATTCAGTCTAGTTCAGTAATTTTCCTACCACCTGGAAATAGGGCTGGAATCTGAAACTACATTTTGTCATCTTTCCACTGTAGTATAGTACTGCTCATACTTGGCAGCTAAACTGCCTTTCAACTCAGTACTAGAGTACAAACATGATAGTTTCACTGGGTCCTAAATATATATAAAAAATGAGTCACAGAAGAAGCCTTTTTTTTTTCTTTTTTTTGGCCAGGGCTAGGTTTGAACCCACCACTTCCAGCATATGGGGCTGGTGCCCTACTCCTTTGAGCCACAGGCACCACCCAGAAGAATCCTATTTATTTCTAGTTTTAGCCATATTTGTTCTTTCCTAATAAATTTTTCAAACTATTTTTCTATCTGAACTATCATTCCTAATTATCTTCTTTAATCTAATGCAGTATACCTTGTATTATTGAGTTCCTAGTACTTTGGTAGCTGTGTACCAGATTGCTTCCCTCATATTAGACTGATCTGCTATTTCCCAGCATCCCTATTTTTAAGCACAGAATTATGTAAGATATTTCTCATAGTACCTTACACAGTACTTAACAAATTTATAGTTATTTTCTGAGATGTTTTCAGTGGCTTTGGATAGAAGGGAGAGAAGATCTAGGAAAGGGCTTGAAAGCATAAAGCAAACTATGCTTCTGTAAAATGGATGAACAATGCTATAACATTAAAAATAAATGAACAAAAGTACCTTGCTTGGGATTATGTGACAAAAAATGACTTAGCTGTGCACAGTGGAAGAAATAAGCAGGGTGAAGTCTTTACATCTGCAAAGGCAAATAAAAGAACGTGTAAGTACAGAGGATCACATTTTTTCATATTTGTCTTTAAGCTAACTTGGAAATGCTTTTGTCTGTCTCCTATTTATATAGAAAGTAATGTAGAAGCAGTATGTGAAATCATTCCAGGAGAGATGGAAGGTATTAGTGAGATATGTTACAATATTTTTCCATGAAACATTTGTGATCCTGGTCCCTGGTTTTTGTGATATTATCTTTTACTTTATCCTTAGCTCTCCCACCCCTTTTGTCTTGTGTATTTAGTCAAGAATTTTTATTAATGTCTACCATATATTAGAGGTTGATTATATCATACCGAGTTAAACAATCATAAGTTTTTTTTCCAACCTTAAGTTTTTAAATTGTTATTCTCTTATTGAGGTACCTGGACAGTTATTTTTTTTAAACTTCTAAGATGAATATGATCAGAACAAAACACATTTCTAATAACCTGATTCAACTTTTATTTCATTTAAATTTCTATTTATTTCTTGCCCTTTTTTTTCATATTGCCCAGAAATTGAGAATGTCTTAAGGCAGTCATTTCTTACATGTTTTCAGGATTTACTTTCTATATTTTCATTAGAACTTTTATGTCTTTTCAAACATAAAACAGTATATATTAACCCTCTTATGTTTCAGATATCCATACCATGTGTCAGACTAAGAAGTTATCACTAAAAAATGGTGGTTTTGAGAGGGAATTATCCCAGTGGAAATAATGGAAATTTGTAAAAGCCTCAGCCATAAATGTTTATGTTTTAGAGGTAATTGGGAAGGCAAAGGTCACTGTCAAACACAGCAGGAAAATCATGCAGAATATTTCCTGCTGGTGGTACATACCTATGAACAAATGTTCATTTTTAACCAGCACACAATGTTTAATCTACATCAGAGACTTACTACAGAAGAGAAACTGAATGAATATAATGAATGTGGGAAAGCCATTAGTTCTGACTCAGACTGTACTCAACACCCAAGTGAGGAATTCTGTAAAGATAAGCAATGTGAGAAGACTTTTTTTCCTGGATTCAGAACTTATTCAATATCAGACAATTCACACTGTTAAGAAAACATATGAATGTAAAGAATGTAGGAAGGCTTTTAGTTTGTGTTCCGGTCTTACTGGTCATAAGAGAATTCACACAGGTGAGAAACCTTTTATTTATAAGGAATGTGGGAAGGCCTTTAGAATTCATTCACAACTTAGTGTCCATAAGCAAATTCATACTGGTGAGAAATCGTATGAATGTAAGGAATGTGGGGAGGCCTTTAGTTGTGGCTCAGACCTTACTTGACATTAGAGAATTCACACTGGTGAAAAACCATATGAATGTAAAGAGTGTGGGAAAGCTTTTACTCAAGGCTCACACCTAACTCAACATCAAAGAATTCATACAGTATGAATTCGTGGTTCAAATCTTCCTCAACATCAGAATGTTCATTTTGGTAGGAAACCCTATGAATGTGAGAAATGTGGGAAAGCCTCACACCTCATATCTGGAGCTCACATCTTGCTCGACATCAACAAATTCATGCTAGCAGGAAACCTTATGAATGTAAGCAATTTGGGAAGACTTTTATTTGGGCTTCATATCTTGCTCAGCATGAGAAAATTCATAATGAGAGGAAATACTATAAATGTAAGGAATGTGGAAAGACCTTTCTACAAGGCTCAGAGTTCAATTGACATTGGAAAGTTCATACTGGTGAGAGAAATTATAAATGTAAAGAATGTGGGGGGAAAAAAAAGAATGTGGAAAGACCTTTTTCGTGGTTCAGAACTTAATCAACATCAGAAAATTCATACTGGAAAGAGAATGTACAAATGTGAAGAATGTGAAAAAGCCTTTCGCTGGGGTTCACAACTTACTTGACATCAGAGAATGCATACTGGTGAGGAACCCTATGTATGTAAAGAATGTAGGAAATCCTTTATCTAGGGCTCACAGCTTACACGACATAGGAAAATTTATTCTCATGCAGAATCCCATGAATGTAAGAAAAGTAGCCAGATCTTTAGTCACCATTCCCAATATTTTACTGAACAGAAAGTTCACAAGGGTGAGAATGTCTATGAATGTACAGACTATGGAAACACCTTTAGTCATGATTCAAACTGTGCTCAACACCAGAATATTTATCCTTTTGGAGAATCCCGTAAATATAAAGATTTTAAGACAGCATTTTCTCCGAGTTCCCACTTTATTTCACCCTTGTGAAATCTTATGATATAAAAACATAGGAAAAGCTTTTTTATTCATCAATTGATGTCATTAATTTCTTCTCTTGAGAGAATACCAGAAATGTAAGTAATAGTGGAAGGCCTTTTGACAGGGTACACAATACACACAGGACCAGAGAATTCATAATGCAAATACAAAAAAAAATGTACTGATGAGTCACAAGTTACGGAATATCAGAATAAAATTTTATGATTTTTAAAACATCCTTACCAGGCTTGGTGCCTGTAGCTCAGTGGCTAGGATGCTGGCCACATACACCAGGGCTGGTGGCCTAGAACCTGGCCTGGGCCTGCCAAATAACGACAACTACAAGAACAACAAAAAATAGCTGAGCATTGTGGCACATGCCTATAGTCCCAGCTACTCAGGAGGCTGAGGCAAGAGAATCACTTAAGCCCAAGAGTTTGAGGTTGCTGTGGGCTGTGAGGTCACCACATTCTACCGAGGACAATACAGTGAGACTGTCTCAAAAAAAAAAAATCTTACCAGAGATGTTGCATAAAGAATTTGTATTTAATTCACATAGAAAACCTTCCATCATCACTACCAAAATCTTACTGCACTTCCACAAAAATCCTATCAGAGGCTAGTTTTTGTTATATAATTAATATAGAAAATCCTTGAACTATGTCATACAACTAATTTGGCATGTCTTGGTTTCAGTATGTTGAGTATGTTCTACATATTTTCTGGAAAGTAATCTATCTGTATCTGCTTATTCACTCAATCATAAGGGCTGAATGGGGTTGAGATTTAAATAATGACTATCATTAGTATTGGTATTAACCCATTTCTATGAGAGGAGAACTTTAAGGGTATACGTATGTAGACAAATATGTCATTTCTATTTGAGTCTTATGGAACACTAGAATGTTAACTCTAAAGAAAAACCAGTAAAACACAAGAAATGTAAGAAAGCCTTGAACCAGTATTAAATTCATATGCTGCATCAAAAAATGTATACCATAAAGAAATCCTTGGAAGTGGGGTTGTTGGGTACTGAGCAACTTTATTTTTAATAGACATTTGGAAGTAGTTTGTCTCTAACAAATTTCTAAAGCCAAATGTCATATAATCCATTTTTCACCACAGTTAAAATTCAGAAATTAGTAAATGCATGGCCAAAGGAATTCTGACCTCTTGAAAATTTAGCATTACTTATATAAACAATTCTTGGATTATAGCAGAAATAAAATATGAAATTACAGACTGTGTAATGAGAACAAGACCCCCCCCTGTATTTCAGCTCCTATGATACAACCAAAATAGTTCTTAATACATGTTGCTTTCTATATAAAATCAAGACAATTGAGGGTAGTTTATTTGTTGTCACTACTGTCTCTCCAGCACTTAGCACAGTGCCTATAATTAATTTTTTTTTTTTTTGAGACAGAGTCTCACTTTGTCACCCTCGGTAGAGTGCCCTAGCATCCTAGCTCACAGTAACCTTAAATTCTTGGGCTTACATGATCCTCTTCCCTTAGTCATCCAAGTAGCTGGGACTACAGGAGCCTGATGCAGTGCCTGGCTAATTTTCCTCCTTTTAGTAAAGACAGGGCCTTGCTCTTGCTTAGGCTGCTCTTGAATGATCCACCTGCGCAGGCCTCCTAGAGTGCTAGGATTATAGGCATGAGCCACTGCTCCCAACTGCGAAGAAAAGTTTGTTTTTTTTTTGTAGAGACAGAGTATCACTTTGTCGCCCTCTGTAGAGTGCTGTGGCATCACACAGCTTACAACAACCTCCAACTCCTGGACTTAGGTGATTTTCTTGCCTCCCGAGTAGCTGGGACCACAGGCGCCTGCCAGAACACCTGGCTAGTTTTCTGTTGCAGTTTGGCCGGGCCTGGGTTTGAACCCGCCACCCTCAGTATATGGGGCTGGCGCCCTACCCATTGAGCCACAGGTACTGCCAAGTGAAGAAAACTTTTACTAGGCTTTGCCAGTGCCACTACCACATCACAATAAAGGAGAAATGGACTGGGCACAGTGGCTTATGCCTATAATCCTAGCACTCTGGGAGGTAGAGGTGAGTGGATTGCCTGAGTTCAGGAGTTCTAGACCAGCCTGAGCAAGAGCAAGAGACCATCTCTTCTAAAAAAATAACTAGTTGGATGTTGTGGCCAGTGCCTGTAATCCCAGCTACTTGGGAGGCTGAGGCAAGAGGATCTCTTGAGCTGAAGAGTTTGAGGTTGCTGTGAGTTATGATGCCACTGCACTCTACTCAAGGGGACAGAGTGAGACTCTGCCGCCAAAAAAAGAGAGAAGATATAACTATATGTTTAGAAGGTATGTATTTGATAATGCAAATATGCAAATTGTTAGACATAACTTTTATATAAAGATGGCTTATTTTCTAATAATACACTATTAAAATAAATTTCAAAAATAACCAAAAACTAGAAAAACGTTTTTTAAAAATCATATAAGATTAGAGAAATTAAAAGAAGTAAACTGCACCTATCCTTACCATTGCTGGCTTTTCCTCCCCCAGGTCCTGCTGAAAAAATGTCAGACTCAAATCATGGTAGCAGCCAGAAGAATTTCTCTGAGGAAATAGATGATGAAGAAAGTGTGATTTTGACATTGGTTCCAGTTAAAGATGATTCAAGTAATGAACAAATGGAACCAACTGTTTCTTCAACTTCTGATGTCAAACTGAGCAATCTCCAGAAACACAATGAAGTTCGTCTACCTCTAACAAATAAACGATCAAAACCTAGCCGAAAAGCTAGATGTAAAAAACCTGTTCCCTTGCCAACCGTATTGCCTCCTATTAATGATGTGTGTCGAGACACTTTGAGGAACTGGTGCCAGCAACTCAAGTTGAGTACTGATGGCAAGAAAACAGAAGTTTTTCTGAGGCTTCAGGCGCATGCCTTTCCTGAACAGAAATGTGAGATTCCTGAAACACCAAAGGAGGCCAGATTAAATTCATGTTCAAGGAAACTCAAGGCAGAGACCAAGAAAGCAAGACCTCAGGAAAGGTCCAAGACAAGTGTGAAAATAGAACAGATGGATAGAGTGGAAGTGATAACATCAGCTCAGGAATCTGTATTGGCATCATGGGCAAGGATTGCTGCCAAAGCTGGTCAGCCTAAGACTGTGAATTTACGGTCCATTCCCGTTTCTCCTGAGGCCTTTTTGACAACAGCTTCTGGCCTCAGGTGGTGTGTGATCCATGGTGAGGCTCTCCCCGCAGACACAGAGGGTTGGGTCCGCCTACAGTTTCATGCAGGTGAGGCCTGGGTGCCTGCCACTCCCAGGAGGATGATATCCCTCTTCCTGTTACCAGCCTGCATTTCCCCATCTCCAGGCCTAGAAGATAATATGTTATGCCCTGATTGTGCTAAGAGAAATAAGAAGATAATGAAAAGATTAATGATAGCAAAGAGGAAGAAGCAATCTACTTCAAACACAAAGTAGGAGACCAAAATATGTCACCTCAAACTCTATATAAGAAGAGGAGGGTGAATAAGGAAGATGTTATGGTCCCTAGTATTGGAGAGTGATGGATATACTTTCAAAATGTGTAAGCTGATTTGAGGAAATGGAAGAAATCATTGGAAGGAACCTACAAAACAGAATCAAGTAATTAGGACTCCACTGTGAAGATGGTTGACTGGTTGCCAGCCCTGTCTAAGGAGACCCTTTGGGGGGCTTGGAAAGCCGCTAAAGTCATTGCAATTGAAAAAAAAATCATGTAAGATTAGATAATTGTATAGGCCACACCCTAAAGGCTACAGGAAATCCTATGGAAAATTTGTGAGCTTTTTTTTTTTTTTTTTTTTTGCAGTTTTTGGCTAGGGCTGGGTTTAGAACCTGCCACCTCCAGCATATGGGGCCGGCGCCCTACTCCTTTTGAGCCACAGGTGCTGCCCCAGACTTAGGTAGATCTTGAACATCACATTTCAGAAAAATTTTACTCATGAAGATACATGAAAAAACTAATATGTCTATGAACCCAGTATTTAATCAAAGAATAAAATGATACCAGATATTTACCTATAATGTTTAAGCTCTGATCTGGATGGTGATAATTTTGAATGATGAAAATATACTTGGGTGGCACCCATGGTTCGGTGTGTAGGGTGCCAGCCCCATATGCCAAGGGTGGTGGGTTCAAACCCGGCCCTGCCAAACTGCAACAACAATAAAAAAAAATTAATGGTTGTTTAAAAAAATATATATATATATTTAATCATTTTAGTACTTAATCATTTACTTCTAACTGCAGTTCTCAGTACCTTCTAGTATTATAGGAGTTAAGAAATGGTGAGTGGGGCTGGGAACAGTGGCTTGCACCCGTAATCCCAGCACTCTGGGAGGCCAAGGGCAGGTGGATTGCCTGAGTCAATAGCCGGGTATCGTGGCAGGCATCTGTAGTCTCAGCTACTCAGGAGGTTGGGGCAAGAGGATCTCGAGCCCAAGAGTTTAAGGTTGCTGTGAGCTATACTGTCATAGCACTCAACCCCAGGGCAACCTGAGTGAGACTGTCTCAAAAAAAAAAAAAAGTGAGTGTATTTACACATAGCACATTTGTAAGTCTGATCTTTTAAAACGTCCTTTTTCAATAGTTGTCATCTATGGAATTTTACCATTTGTGGGGAAAATTATTTTTTTGTGATATGAGTTATAATAAGCCATTTTCATTCATGGTGATTAGATTTTTTAAGGTAACAAGTACACTGAGAAAATAACATTTAGAAGTTACTTGGTGAAACTTTGTCCACATCACTTTCTGACATCTATACACAGATTAAACATGGTAATATTTATTCTTTTTCCCTTTGTCCAAATTGCCTTGTTGAGTTTGCTGTCAGTGTGTATTATAAGGGGAGTTATAATCTGGGATGATTTAACATAGTATTCTTCAAAATGCAACTAGAAAAGTGTTTATTACATAAATAATATAAAATATACAAATAAGAATATTCTAGGGCGGTGCCTGTGGCTCAGTGGGTAGGGCGCCAGCCCCATATATAGAGGGTGGCCTTTGCCAAATTGCAATATAAAAATAGCCAGGCATTGTGGCGGGCACCTGTAGTTCCAGCAACTTGGGAGAGAATCGCTCAACCCCAGGAGTTGAAGGTTGCTGAGAGCTACGTAACACCATGGCACTCTACCAAGGGCAATAAAGTGAGACTCTGTCTCTTAAAAAAAAAAAAAATTCTAAATATCTCTAAGTTACTCTTTTAATCATAAGTATTTGAGAAATATTAAAAGAACACTTAATTCTATAATATAGTGCATGTTATAATTTGTATTTTTTAAAAAGGACTAGGTAGCTTATGAAGGCCAATGTGATAGAAGAAAATTTTGGTAGAAATATCAACATCCATTAATTCAAGTGTATCTCTGGCTGGGCGTGATGGGTTGCAACTATAATCCTAGCATTTTGGGAGGCCAAGGTGAGTATTTTTCCTGAACTCAGGAGTTTGAGACCAGCCTGAGCAAGAGAGAGACCCCATCTCTACCAAAAATGAAAAACTGAGGCAAGAAGATCACTTCAGTCCAAGAGTTTGTGGTTGCTGAGAGCTATGATGCCACAGCACTGTACCCAGGGTGACATCATGAGATGCTGTCTAAAAAAACAAAAAAGTATATCCCAAGCTTCCCCTATAGATCAGACATAGTTCTAGGCACTAGGATTATAAAACAATCTATAGATTCTCCTGTCTTAGGACTATCAGTCAGAGTTTAGGACACATTGTACACTTTTCTGGTACATGATGCATAAAAAAAAAAAAAAAGCATGCCTCTTGCCTACTTGTCCTGGCAATGGAAGCCTGTTTGCTGTCTATGGGGAATGTATTCTGCTTTCTTACTCTGTAAGTCTTATCTTTCTCTTCCTCAATAAATTTTGTTTCATGCTTCCCTTGTGTGTTTTCTAGTGGACTTTGGCATCCACAGAACACCCTTTTGAATACTTTCTACATATTAATAGTTTCACACATTATTTAGTCATCCCAAATAAGAAATTAGGAAACTTCCTGCCCCTCTGAGGCAGCTAAAGTGCGTATGCCTGTAATACAGTTCTACTTTAGCCCTATGAAAATTTTGTTCTTATATGACCACTGTGACATAGTGAACATATTTCAAGATTTCATACATCTCAATAATAAATGGCCATGGGAGTATCAGGTTTTTTGAAATGACTGAAGCAAAATATTTGATATCTTTGGCATCACTGGTATGAGTTCTGCCAGTGGGACTAAGTGTTTGGAATGACAAATTTTAATGATAATATTCCAAAATTGTTGCGAAAGGATCACAGAAACA
This sequence comes from Galagoides demidoff, assembly GCA_963574575.1. Lineage (NCBI taxonomy): Eukaryota > Metazoa > Chordata > Mammalia > Primates > Galagidae > Galagoides > Galagoides demidoff. Next base: position 4,777 of record CAUYQV010085082.1, on the reverse strand, counting down.
CAGTTCTCACATCTATATTCCTGGTTTTCTCGCATAGTTTATCAACTACTTAGTATATTTAACAAGTTAATTCCTTGTTTAAAGACTTAATTGAATTTTATTGTTTGGAAGAAAGAACTTTGGCTCAAGTTGGTATCCTAAATGTGGGCTGAATACACTCCAGTAAATTGGAACTGAAATGGGTTGTCTGTCCTTATTGGGTCTAAAGGTATCAAGAAGGAAGCTATTATTAAATGCAGCAGCATTATATTTAATTATCTGTGGTATCCTGAAGTTGGGCTTTGCCCACTGCTTAGCACATTATGATGGAACTTAGAAATTCAAGACTATAGGATGGACTAGTAGCTTCTAATTGAGGTGGAAGAGTGCTAAAAAGATGATAAGCTGAAATCACCAGGGAAATTTGATGATTTCCACAAGACTTTTATCTGTTGAAATTTCAGAGCAAAGACTGTAAAATAGCAAACTCAAATTTTGATCTTGGCAATTTCCAAAGGCATCACTGCTTTATCTAAATTTCAGGTTAATGCATTAGTTAGGAAGGATTGGGACCCTAACAAATGGAATAGATTCAGATGATTCTGAGTAATCTCTAACCCAAATACCGCTGAGTCTCCCTCAGGCACCAGAACAGATTCTCCATGAGGAGACTGAGAGAAGGACCTTGCTCAAGGAGTTGCCTTCCACAATTAAGTTGATTCTCCTCATTCTCCATCCTCACCCTCATTGGTCTAGACCTATATCCAAGCATTTCAACAGGTTCAATCCCAAAGGCAAACTTTAAATTAGAAACTTTATACACCATTTTTTATAACTCAAGATTTTGTAAATCATAAATCAAATCAGATCTCTCCTCATTCTCCATCCTCATTGCACTAGACCCATATCCCAGCATTTCAACAGGTCCAATCCCAAAGGCAAACTTTAAATTAGAAAGTTTAGATAACATTTTACAAAATTTTTATTAGCATGTATGGTGAATATTTGGGGAATGAATCAGGTCTGTTCTCATTTTCCATCTTCACCCTCACTGGTCCAGACCTATAAGTCAGCATTTCAACAGGTCCAATCCCAAAGGCAAACTTGAAATTAGAAAGTTTATACACACCATTTTTAAAAATTTACATCACAAGTCTGGTGAATATTGGGGAATAAATCTTGAGTTTTAAATTTGTGGAAGATAGGCTTAAAATTCTATCAGGCTAAATTTATCAACACCAATGCTCTTTCCAGAGATTCTGGATTCTGTATGTTGGCTCAGCTATTCAGGGCCAGCCAAGGTCTGAGAGCACTGTCCTATCATCCATTAAAGCAGATTCTGCCCAAGGGGATCTGCATTTATGAGCTTAAAGGTGCTCTTCAGCCCAGCCTCTACTATATATATATTTTTGAAACAGAGTCTCACTGTCACCCTGGGTAGAGTGTTGCAACATCATAGCCCACAGCAACCTCAAACTTTGGGCTTGAGCTATCCTCTTGCCTTAGCCTCCTAACTAGCTAGGACTATAGGGTGTTACAACATGCAGATAGTTTTTCAATTTTTAGTAGAAACAGGATCTCACTCTTTTTCTGGCTGATCTCAAACTCATGAGCTCAAGCAATCTACCTGTCTTGGCCTCCAAGTGCTAGAATTACAGATGTGAGCCACTATGCCCTGCCCCAGCCCCTACTCTTAAAACTGAACCTTCATGGTTTGGCACCCGTAGCACAGTGATTAGGGCCCTGGCCACATACACCGAGGGCTGGCAGGTTTGAACCTGGCCCGGGCCTGCTAAACAACGACAACTACAAAAAAAAAAAATAGCCATGCATTGTAGCAGGCACCTATAGTCCCAGCTACTTGGGAGGCTAAGGGAAGAGAATTGCTTAAGCCCAAGAGTTTGAGGTTGCTGTGAGCTCAACAGAGGGCGACATAAAGGGACTCTGTCTCAAAAAAACCCCCAAACCTACCAGGTTTTGGCTTGGTGCCCGGTAGCACAGTGGTTACGGTGCCAGCCACATGTACCAAGGTTACTGGGTTTGAACCCAGCCTGGGCCAGCTAAACAACAATAACAACTGCAACAACAACAACAAAATAGCCAGGCATTGTAGCAGGCACCTGTAGTCCCAGCTACATGGGAGGCTGAGGCAAGAGAATCACTTAAGCCCAAGAGTTTGAGGTTGCTGTGAGCTGTGATGCCATGACACTCTACTGAGGGCGACATAGTGAGACTCTGTCTCAAAAAAAAAGTAAAAACCAAAAACCCTGAACCTTCACTGCATTCATGGGAGCATGATCACCATAGTAATAATTTCACCATCACTGAATTCAGATGAAATGCCCTGGTCTACACCAGCTCCACCCAAACAGATGAATCGTCCTGGATAAAGGACCTCAATGAAAAAATCAAACTTGTATCACAACAAATCCTTAACTTCCACTTATCTGGAATCCCAGGATAATTTATGCCAGCTCCGATTTCAAATCCCAAGAACGCACTTCATGAGGTTCTACCGTCATGCTCTTTAGTTTGAAGGCCTTTGGGATTCTCCCTCTTCAGGTCAGTTAAAAAGACAAAATGGTATTTTATTAGCTCACATTTTCAAAACTCTAAGGAGGCATGAGTGGCGGTGGGGCAACTTCCACTTAGTTTCTACCCCTTGAATCTCATCCCCTAATTATCTGAGGCAAGACCACAAGCATGGGCAATTCAATCAGAACAGTGCAACAGCCACTGAGAAAAGGACTGTGGAGGGCAGATTGTGAAGGGGCAATACCCCCTCAGCCTGAGAGGTTCTTTCAAGAAACAACCCCCAACTGCTTCTCCTCCCTTTCTAAAACAACAGTCCTTTCTCCTCGCTCCCTCTGCTAGAAGTCATGTAGCTTCTGCGTACTTTCCTATCTTTTGCTTAAAAGCATATTGCCTTCTTTCTCTAAAGTTGATCTTTACTCCATGTACTAAGATTCATGTTATTAAGAATACTGTTTATGATAAAACTCCTTTTACTTACTCAGTTACTTCCCCTCAGCCTTGTAAGAGGAAAATATTCCCACTAGCTTTCCTTACTGATTTGCCACATTGTTAATATAAACAGCCTTGTTTAGGTACTATATAAATAAAGCTGTTCACACCATTCAGTGGGGGCTGCTGTCACCAGCTGCGTCAGACCACCCGATCCTATTTCTTTGTCTTTCATGTCATCTATTGTCTCTTGTGTGACTTATTTTCTCAGTTCCCCATCATTCCCACTGTGGTTCATTTACTCTTTGGGGCTGGTTCAAGCAACTAATGGATGGGGTGCAACTTCTGCTTGAGATCCTAAACATGAAAAGAAATTCAGTATAATAAGATGGCTAAGCTATAACTATGCCCTTTCAAAGTTTTCTATCCCAATACTGACTCACATAACTGCAAGAAGGTATCTGTTCTCCACACCTACTATATATGTATGCAAACCACCTGGAAGGGATGAGAATTGATACCCCAATTTTCACCTCTAGGAACACTTCAGTGGTCACTCAGTATACTAGTTAGTGCTCTCCACAGAAACAGAACCAACAGAAGAAAGAGAAAAACAGACGAGTGAAGAGGAGGGGAGATTTAATAGGAATTGGCTCATGATTACAGAGGCCAAGAAGTCCCATGATATGCTGCCTACAAGCTGAAGAACCAAGAAAATTCCTGGTAAAATTTAGTCACAATCCAAAGGCCTGAGAGAAAGAATAAATTAGCCCTTCATCTTCCTTTTTATTCTATTCAGGCCCTCAACAGAGGGGATGGCCCCAACTGAAGGCCCCAGGAAAGTGAAGGAAAAGCCAAGCATGCCTGGTACCACAGAGGGCCTGGGCTGGGGTTCCAGACAAGTTCTTGGATTCTTGCCAGAGGCAAAAGGGTTCTCTGACAAGTACAAGCAGCAGCCCTGCCTGCCACACTTGAAACACTCCAACACACCCTCCCCCAACTGCATCCACCCAATCCTCAGTCCCTTCTTCCACACAGTGAAAACTGGCAGCCAAAGAACACAGCCCTAGCACCAAAGCCCCACAGCCCCATCCCCAGCAATACAAGGACTAAGCACCTACCATCATCAAGAAAATGAAAGCATACAGGACAGAAAGCACAGCAGCACAGCACTTAGGAGGCAAGGGCCAACTACCTGGGGCTCAGTCTCCTCCAAATGGGAATCATGCAGCCCTCTGATTAGGCATTGACCCCCAGGCTTCCCCTGTTGGCACAGGCATATAAAGGAAGATTTATGTGACAAGCACAATACCCTATCACCAAGAAAGAAGTGTAGAGAAGGAAACCCTAATGAAAGGATCCCCAAAAATGTTGTCCTGGATAAATTTTCTTGGTAAGATTGAACCGGGAGAATCTATGCCAGGCTCATGGCATAGATTCCAGACAGCAAAAGATAGAGACCTACTAGTGGTTGGTGCCCACACAATAGAAACCACTCCCCACTGCTATGTGGATGGGGGTGAGGAAAAGACAGCAAAATGGGTGATAAGCCCACCCCTTCCCTGGCCTCTGAAGGAGGGCTCAGCTGCAATTACCTGGTAGAGGAGGGCAGCAAGACTTTCTGGGGTTGGGAGGTGGGTCTAGGAAGTGTGGCCAGGCTCAGGGGCGGCACCAGGCCGCTAGGTGTGCTCATAGGCACTGGAGTCAGCTGGATGATCTGTGGGGAAGGGCACCCACAGGCTGGGGTGAGCTGTGGCCCCAGTGTGGGGCAGAGGGAGGACCAAGACCTAAGAGCAAGAATCTAAGCAAAAGCAGGGAACACAGAAGTTGGGAT
>CAUYQV010085080.1:0-24185 GCA_963574575.1 Galagoides demidoff | reverse complement strand
GGAGCCTCAAGCTATCCCCCTGGGTAGAGTGCTATGGCATCACAGCTCATAGCAACCTCCAACTCCTGGGCTCAAGCGAGTCTCCTGCCTCCACCTCCCAAGTAGCTGGGACCACAGGCGCCTGCCACAATGCCTGGCCATTTTTTGGTTGCAGCTATCATTGTTGTTTGGCGGGCCCGGGCTGGGGATTCGAACCCACCACCTTAGGTGTACGTGGCTGGCGCCTTAGCCGATTGAGCCACAGGCGCCGAGCCGACACTGTGTCTTCTTAATGACACACCTTAAACTGTGTGCAACTGATGATGTGTTTCACTTTTAAAAGGCTCACTGGTCTACATTATTTAGTAGTAATCCAAATTTCAAGTTTACTTTGCCTCTTTCTGAATCACTATCCTATTTCCTACTAAATATGTGTTAAGGGTCCATAGAGTCATTTGCCAGTAATGTTTAGTCTACTTAGAAAATTCTGCAAAGTGGTTGGAAATGAACATTGCACACTTACAAAGATTAGAAAGTGATTAAATGAGAATGCTCATTAAGATGTATTTATATAGTAATAGCCTAAATGTGTTTATTAAAAGGTGATTGTTAAAATTTGCATAAATTTTTTCATAGGACCTAGTGAAGTAGCTCACCCTATAATTCCAGCACTTTGGGAAGGTGAGGCAGGAAGATTACTTGAGCCCAGGAGTTTGAGGCTGCAGTGAGCTACGATGAGGCCACTGCATTCTAGCCTGGTGACAGAGTGAGACCTTTTCTATGAAAAAATTAAATAAAATACAGTTTTATCCTATAGGAAATTTTGCTTTTTAGGCACCTGTTGTTTAACAGGAATGCTTAAAGTAGAGGATTTTTGGCTCTTTTGTGACTATGTGAAAACTAGTTGGTCCAATATTATTGCTTTTCATGTTCATGTCTGTACTTGTGTATACATGTGTACATATGTACTTATAAAATATCACATTTTATACATTTTTAAGACAGGGTCTTGAAGTATTCTATACATTTTTGAAAAGGAAAATTAAATTTGAGGCAATTTAATGAATATTCAAAAATATCTTTTGTTGAGCAAATTATAATTCTGCTTTAAACTTATGAAATAATTGAAAAATTTAAAAAGTTATCTAGATTTGCTATTTCAAAATGCTCATCTGTGATACTCTAGAGCTATAACTACTGGCCTGAGAGAATTGCTTACAAGTATGTATAATGAAAGGGGAAGGATCCCGCAATCCTCCTCCCATGTGAGTGTGGGAACACCCTTCCAGAGTTGGAAACACAGAATATATGTTTTGTTTTGTTTTTTGAAACAGAGTCTCAAACTGTTGCCCTGGGTAGAATACCATGGCATCACAGCTCATAGCAACCTCAAACTCTTGCGCTTAAGCGATTTTCTTGCCTGAGCCTCCCAAGTATCTGGAACTACAGGCGCCCGCCACAACGACCAGCTATTCTTTTGTTGCTGTTGCCGTTGTCATTGTTGCTGAGTTGGGTCAGGCTGGGTTCAAACCCGCCACCCTTGGTGTATGTTTGTGACTGGCGCCCTGCCAACTGAGCTACTGGTGCCGCCTATTTTAATGTCATTGGTACACTTGGATAGTTAAACTGACTAAACTGCCCCAGAATACCAAGTAATTACTGCTAACAGAGGCACAAATTTGGGGGTTAAAAAAGTGATGCGAAGAATGAAAACAAGTCCGCCAACAATATTAATAGCCAACATTTGCTGATTGCTTGCTGTGTGCCAGGTAATGTTCCAAGTGTTGGGTTTGTATCATCTTGTTTAATCATCCCTAATTCCAGGGCATAGACAACTCTAACCCTATTTTACAAATGAATAAACTGAGGCACAGAGAGTTTAAATGACTTGCTAGTAAGTTTCAGAGCCTGTATACAAGCTCACTCTTGATTCAGGAGCCAGTGTTCTTAACATTACATTTTCAGGACATTAAACTAAAGGATTTATAGTTAATAGCTATTTCTTCAGCAACCAAATAAGAAAACAGTGCTGTCGACCTGAAAAACAAAAGTAGCATTAAGATCAAAGTTTAATTTTTTAAAATATATTTAATTTCTTCTGTAGGGATTTTTGAGACAGAGTCTCACTATGTCACCCTGGGTAGAGTGCTGTGGCATCACAGCTCACAGCAACCTCAAACTCTTGCGCTTAAGCGATTTTCTTGCCTCAGCCTCCCAAGTAGCTGGGACTACAACACGCCACAACACCCGGCTATTTTTTGGTTGTAGTTGTCATTTTCGTTTGGCAGGCCCAGGCTGGGTCTGAACCCGCCAGCTCCGGTATGTATGGCTGGCATCCTAGCCCCTGAGCTACAGGTGCCGAGCCTTCTGGGTTTCATTCTATCTTTATGAGTCTACTTATTAGTTAAAAAGCGGTGGTATATTGGTCGTTTGATTTCATACAGTCCATTGTTTTTACATGCCAATATCATTGAAATCCACTCCAGATATCCGTACACAACCCCAACCTAGATTGTAACAATAGACTCACATGGCTAAGGTGAGAAGTAAACTAATCTAACGTTAGGTAGGTGGGCGATGGACCTTTGGTGATCTCAATAGAAACTGTTCTTTTTTCTTTTAAAAGACTGACAGGATTGAAATTTGTAATTTCAAAGACAAAGAGTGATTACGTTTTAGTCGGTAGTCTGCAAAGTCATGTTAGCAAACAGGCAATACACTCAGCCACCATATCGAGTGTACTGGGGTTTGTGCACCCCAGACTCAGTGAGGATTTGGAGACCCCTCACTTTCTTCTGTCTTCCCAGTGAACTCCAGGACATCAGTCTCATACTAAAAGGTCTCTTCCCCTTTTTCTGAATCTAGAATTAAGTCTGCCCAAAGCCTCCTTTCCTTCTCTTTCCCTGAAATTTAGACTTTCGTTCTCAATTACCAAAGCCCGTGTGTGTAAATGCTTCAGATAATTTCTGATTTTAAGGTGTCCCTGCAGCTATACTTCCCTTGAGAGGTTTACAGCAAGAGGAGTTTTACATTTTAAGCGCATTTTCTCAGTAATCAAACCTTGCCTGTAATCAAACTTAGCGACAAGGGGCGAATAGTGTTTGTGGGGGAGGGGTGTGTGTGTGTGACATTGCCCCCGGTTGGGTAACCTGGCAAGGAAAGACCCCGCTGTTACACATCTGAGCGCAGAGGCCAAAGGGCCCGGGGCCACGACGCGAAGTCTGCTTTACAGAACTGAGAATGCGGCAGAGCTGGGCGGTCACCCTGCCCAGCCCTGCGGCCGAGGAGGAATGGGAGGGAACGTATATTCCTGAATCCAGAGCAGGAAAATGCGATGGAGCCTTGGGACGCGGCAACCGAAGTCCCTTCTCTGGAGCGCCTCCCAAAGCCGGCCACCGCCTTCCGGGGGAGAAGCTTAAGAGTCCCCAGACCCGGGATCAGCCGCGCCCCCAGCAGTTACACACAGACACGTGAGCACAGCAGCACGGCCCAGCTGTGCCTCAGCTGACCGCCTCTCGATTGGCTGAGAGCGGCGTGGGCCGGGGCGGGGACTGGCAGCCTGCGTCTCTCGCCATTGGCTGTCGGGGAACCCGCCTCCCCTCAGGTGAGGCGGGATCGCGGGAGCGCGCGCCCGCCCCGCACTGGCCTCCTCGCGCGCCCGGGCGCGCCTCCGCCCTTGCCCGCCCCCTGCCGCTGCCTCAGCTCCTCAGAGCGCAGAGCTGCCGGGTCCGAGGGGACGCCAGGTTCGCCCTCGCCGCTGCTTCGGCCGGTGCGTGGGGCTGGGCCCGAACGAGCGGTCAGAGAGGAGGCTCCGAGCCGCACCCGGACCCTGCGATCGCCGCCTGCTTCTCCCGCCTCTGTCTCGCGGGGGCTTCCCGCCTCGCACCTCCTCGGGAGCAGCTCGCCTTCCCGCTCCGCGTGTGGGGGAGCGGCCGCCTAGGCCGGAGCGAGCCTGGGGGCGCGGGCCGCGAAGGCGCCGCGGGGACCGATTCGCCATGGAGGGCGCCGGCGGTGCCAACGACAAGAAAAAGTAAGCGCGTCGCCTCGGCTGGCCGCCTCCCGCCCGCGCCCCCGCGGGCCGGCCCGGGGCTGGGGGGGCGGCCTTTTTGTTTCTTGTCTCCCCCTTCTCCTTCCCCTCCCCTCCTCTCCCCGAGCCTCGCCGGCCGGGCTCCCCCGCTGTCCACGTCGCCATCTTGTCGTGGGGGGTGGGAGACGCCTCGAAAGTGCTTGGGGGGGTCGGGGTCTCCACTGGCTCTGCCTCCCCCCGGCCCGAGGGCCTCACGCCGCCCAGACCCGGCCCGCGCCGGGCCCTTTCCAGAGGGGACTTCACCCGCCCCGAAAGCCTCGGGAAGAGAAAAGAGCGGCGGCGGTGTTGCCGCGATCTGCACCCAGCTTCCGCCCTGCCCGCCCCCATCCTCGCCGCTTCCATTGAAGGCTCGGCGGCCGCGGACCCCGAGCGCCGGCCCCGGGCTCCCGCCGAGGGCTAGCGTGGTCGGCTGCAGTCCCGTCCCGCGGGCGTCTTGCCTTTGTGCTTTTGGGGATTTGCGCGTGGGCCTGGGACGCTAACTTTTTAAGTTTGCACGTGCAGGTTTTGTTTCAATGGCCTGGAAAAACTTGCCTAGACGGGGAGTCAGAGTAACGGAAATTTAGGGGAAATAGCAACATTTTAAAGAGAACTTAAGCATTGGATACTTGTGTCCTTATCGCCACCTGTCACGACAGCGCAGACGTTGATATATGCCTAATTCGTGCTGGAAATAATGTTAGAGAAAATCTAGCCGCTGGTTAAATTTAGTCAGAGGGTTTTAATGAGATTGGGGGGGGGGAAGTATAGAGTCAGAACACAAGAAACGCTGCACTGAAGTGTGGCACACTTTTTAGAACTCTGTCTCATTTTCTTGAAGTATATCTTAAGGGGAAACCTTCAATATGTGTCCAAAGTAAATACTCATTCTGTAAGAACTTAGTGCAAATGTATGAGTCACCTTGAAGTTTGAATCTAAGGGGTACATTATGGCAGGATTAAGAATTTGAGTGGAATCAGTGGCATTAAGAGCGGACCCCCGCCCCCAGTTTTGTCCACTTTGGCATTTTAAGTTTTGAGAAAGTCATTTTGGGAAATTGAAGATTAATAGTAAGAGTTGTGGTTAGTAGACCGGCTTTACTGTTAAGTCTTTACACCCCTTCTGGGAGAGATTAACTTGTCTAATCAGTATCAGCGGAAGATAAACTTGTTTATAGTCTTGCTGTTTTTTGTAGATCCCTTATCTTGGTCCCTATTAAGTAGAATATTAAAGTTTCAGTTTGCATGCACCAGAGAAAGCACTTTATAAAATTCAAAAAGTGAGCAAACAGGTCTAGACTTAATTCGAGATTTACTAGGAATTAATTGCAGTTAATGTTGCAGACGTTATTACAGTGCTTTTGATGAAATGATGAGGCTGCTATATTGTGAACCCAAGGCAGATTCCTTTGTGTAGTGCCAATTCTCTGTCCTTGTGGTATACTGAATCATACTTAATATGCATTATGTTATACACCAATCACTTCTTTTTTGCATGCAATATTGTACTCATTGCCATTCATGGGTTCGGAATATCAGAAGCAGCTTTAAAATGAATGAATTAGCTACTGTGCATCAACCCCAATTTTGTGAGTTCTTAGATTTTCCTCTATTCTATATTATTTTCAAAATTTTCTCATTTGAAAATGAGCAATCTTGGATCAAATGGGTTCATATTTCTTAATATAGTGAGGTTTAATGTAACTGGAAAATTAAGTTAAACAATCACTCGGCACCTTTTAGATGCTGTTTATTAAGATGACCTTTTCTAATTAAAGTTTTTTGAAAGATAACATATTGGGAGGAACAAGGATTTTTTTTTCCCCAATTATTTCATTTTGAATGAACTCAAAATGATGAGTTATGGTAAGGGAAACAAAATTTGTCTTTTTGAAAGAAGATCTAGAAAACTCAAAACCAGAAGAATTGTCAATGGGTGCAGTAGTAATAGATTTAACGTAGGGCATTTCTAGTTGGTCCTTTAGTTATAGGGGGTAGAATTATTTACTAGGACATGCATATAGATTTTTAGATCTCAGAGGAGCTTCAGGAGGTTCATTGTTCCATTTCAGACTTCAGGCTAGTCTCCTTCGTATTTCCCAAAACAAATATCATTAAAGTAAAATTTCTGAAAATAGACATTTCTTAATTTCCTTCTTTTATTTTGGCTGTTAAAAGTCCAGAAGCTCTTTCAATTACTAGTGAACTCACCTCGTTATAATTTTGCTTTAGTTTTCCTTTCCTTTAAGGAAGTAGCATATCTGTTGAGTAAAAGCAAGGGTCTGGGTGCAGATCCTTCCACTCCTGAGTTTGGGCAAACTACTGAATGCTTCCGAGCCTATTTCCTCCTTTTGAAATGATGGTAATAGCAACCAAATGATGGTAATAGCAACCAGTTATCATAAAGCTTAAATGACATGGTACATGTAGAGGGCTCAGCGCAGTGCCTGGAAGAGGCACTTGGTTAGCCCTTTGTGTACTTAAAAATAGGTGTTACCAGTTTGAAGTTCTAGTTTAAATATACCACAAGACTTAAAACGCTTTTTTCAAGTCCTTCCAGATATTTCCCTTTGTTTGTCTTTTGTCTTCATGCATCTTCTTTATCTCCTAAAAATGAAACAACTTAACTTTAGATTTAGAGCTTGGAAGGGGTTCATTCCTGACATGACAGTATATCCCTATGTTATGCTGGCCTCTATCTAGCATCAGTTATTTTTCTTGAGCAACTGGTGTACTCCATACTCCTCAGTTCCTCACTCTCATGGTTCCACCCCAATTGGTCTAGGTTGACCATACTCTTCACTGTAAGAGTCATAGCACATACAGTATTCTATTTGTACTGTTCATTTCCACAAGATTAGGTGCCAGACACCAAAGTCTTAGGATTGGCAGTAACTTAAAACATTTTCTTATCTTGATGCCAAAGTTTAAAGTAGACAATTTCATAAAAATTAATCTTTGTTTAAGATGATGAGTTGCCTAAATCCTTTCAGAAAAGTACCTACGTGGTAGAAAACTAACCCTCACTTATGAATTTCTCCTGGGGTGTTCAACTTGTGGCTATGGAGAGCAGGTGGATTTTTTGAGTCCTATTTTACTTATCTGTGGTGTTGGATATTTTGGAAATTAAGCATGGACATTTTTATTTTTTTGCTCATCAGCTTTCATTAGTGTGTGTTTGTTTAATGTGTGACCTAAGACAATAGTTTTTCCAATGTGTGACAGAAAAAAAAAAAAAAGGGTTGGACACCCCTGGACCATTGGTTTCCATCCCAAGGCAGGGCTTCAAGCTGGTATAATTGGTCTCAGTTTTGTCACTCTATTTGTATGAAATCCATAGTGATGCGCTCCTTTCCACATGTTAACTGAACTCTGGGGTTGTCTTAGACTGCTAAGAGTGTTGCAGGTCATTCCTGTGACCCACTGCACAGCACCTAGTGCAGTTGGGGAAATCCAGCCTTTCTCTCTGATAACATCCTCTGTTTTTGTGGCTCTAGTGGTGTCTGGGCTCAGGGTTTAGATCTTGTGTTTACATTCTATTGCTGTATGTCAAGAATGGTGTTGAGGAGGCTGAGTGGGATTAGCCTCTTGACTGACTTTTTTCCTGAAGTACTCAAAATGCCATAGCTGATGGTGGTGAAATACAAAATTACTATGCACAGATGTTAAAGATTTGGGTGAAATTACTATGTTCATAGGTGCTTTCTCTTAGTGTGGTTTTTAAAAATTTAGGTACTTGAAATACTAAGTTCTTTTTATGTAAGATTGTTAACATATGTCTGTTTCTCATATAGGAGAAAATAATTCAGTTTAAATGTGTTGCTGGATTATTTTCCTATCAAAAAATTGATTTTAATATACAGGAAGGAAATTCTTGTGTGTGTGTGTGTGTGTGTGTGTTTTAACTTCAGTGCTAGTTATCCAGTTAGTTACTCAGCCTTTTGCTGCTTGCAGTGTATGTGTTGTATGTTTTCTGCTTAACTCTAGAGGGTTAGAAAGAGAATTTGAAACTAAGATAAGCCAATCTTGTTGCTCAATATTTTTGGTAGAAGTTTGGTGAAAATGTTTACATAAATTATAAATAAACTATAAATCCTATAAGTTTGGAATTTTAAAAATCATAGTATCCCTCTGTCCCTTGGCACATCAAAGATTAACTGTTTTGCATATGTATTGATTTTTATATTAATGTTCATATGTTCTGTAGTAACAATTTAACAAAATCTTGTCTATTTGCCAGACACAATCCTTTCAGAAAAATCCGATATGTGAAAGCTGAATTTATAAAAACAAAAATTAAGTGATTACCTCATGAATTTTTTTCCTTAGTTTTAGAAATGATGGAGTGATTGTGGGATTTTGTGTGTGTGTGTGGTAAGAAAACATTGACATAAAATTTCCCTTCTTAACTGTTTCTAAGTGTACAATATAGTAGTGTTTAGTTTATTCACATTGTGTGTGACTCTTCTCCAAAAATTTTTCATCGAGCAAAACTGATACTATACCCATTAATAACTTTCAATTTCCCTTTCTCCCCAGCACTCTTCATTCTATTTTCTGTTATGCAAATTTGACTACTAGATACCTCTTATAAGTGGAGTCATATAGTTTTTGTCTTTTTGTGACTGGCTTATTTCACTCAGCGTAATGTCCTCCAGGTTCATGCATGTTGTAGTATGTGTTGGAATTTCCTTCCTCATGCCTGTGATACTCCATCGTATGGAGATACCACCTTTGTTTATCCCTTCATCCAGCAGTGGACACTCCATCTCTTGGCTACTACGCTGTTATAAATATGGCTCTGCAAATGTCTCTCTGAAGCTTTCAGTTTGTTTGATATATATCTAGAAATGAAATTGCTGGACCATAGAGTGACTCTGGTTTTAATTTTGTGAGGAACTACCGTGTTGTTTTCCATATTGTACTGTTTCACATTCCCATCAGCGGTGCACAAGCACTACTTTTCTGCACATCTTTCCCAGCACTTGTTTTCTGTTATGGCTTTTAAAAAAAAATTACAGTAGCTATACTAATAAATGTATTGAATGTATGTTGAAGATTAACTGTTTTAAAGCTAACAACAAAGAAAGTTAGCCGGTGGAAGCTTTAACAAAAATGAGATTAAGTAGCTCTGAAATGAGAATTAAATCTTTCTTGTGACATGGAAAGATTTGATCCACCAGCACTTTTCAGAAAAATATTTACTGTGCTATTGTTGATAAAGCCCTATTTAATTAATAACTTCATTTTCAAAGACTTAAGATAATAGTTGAAATGTATTTTTATAAAAAACTATCTCCAGGATGTTACTTTTTAGCTGTTCTGGTGATTGCAAAGGTCACTTAAGAGTTTTTCTTCATTGTAAAATTTCATTTGGTTATCATTTTAGCTATAAAGATTATTTCAAAGTATGATTCTGAAAATTTAGTGATGGAACATGGCTTGCTATATGTTCTATTTGTTTGTTGTAAAAGACATGATGTATTTAGGCAGTTTAAAAATGTCTGCTAGTTAATCTTGCCGTTTTTACTCATTAATGACAGGTCCTTTGTGTTTCCCCGTTTTTTCTAATAGCTTGTGAGGATTTGTTTTTCCAACTAAAAAATACTGTGATAAAAATAAATATAAGGTTTAAAGGAGAAACTTGAAGTCTTTGCAGGTTGGGGTCTATTTCTATTCTTATGAATTTTTTCTTGAAAATTAAGATGCTAAGTAAATTAACATGATTCCTACCCCCTTTTTTCCATTATCAAATTGGATATGTGTTTCAGTGGTCAAAATCCCCAGGAGACTGAATTTGAAATTTAGTGATATAAAGAGGGAATACTGGCACGTATGATGAGCTCTTAATAAGTATTTGAATTAACAAATGAAATAATGAATGAGTAATTGGATGAGTAAGGAAAAAGCAGAGATAGATTTTAAGGTTTTTAAAGGTTTTTTTGGGGGGGAGTTCTTATTGTTCACTCCTTTCCTATGTTTCACTTTTCATAAGAATTTTTCTTATGCTTGGGAATAGCTCGGACTACTTTAGAACTTTCTTGAATCTTGAATTTCAATTTTTAGTCAACTTTTTGATATTTACAGTATCTATTAGAACCAGGCTAGAAAACTTATTTTGCTTATTAATACAGCTTTGTAACTTATACTTAGCCTTGAAAGTAACTCAGTACCCCTTTCAGCTAGGCACCTGTGCTCAGTGGTTAGGGCACTGGCCACATACACTGAGACTGGTGGGTTCGGACCTGGTCCGGGCCTGCTAAACAACCACAACTCCAACAAAAAAAGTAGCTGGCATAGTGGTGGGCGCCTGTAGTCCCAGCTACTTGGGAGGCTGAGGAAAGAGAATCCCTTAAGCCCAAGAGTTTGAGTTTGCTGTGAGCTGTGACACCATGGCACTCTACCAAGGGTGACATAGTCAGACTC
This sequence comes from Galagoides demidoff, assembly GCA_963574575.1. NCBI lineage: Eukaryota > Metazoa > Chordata > Mammalia > Primates > Galagidae > Galagoides > Galagoides demidoff. The sequence continues at coordinate 13,717 of CAUYQV010085080.1, read as the reverse complement.
TGTCTCAAAAAAAAAAAAAAAAAAGCTAGTGCCTTTCAATTCCATATATTCAGAATACTGAGTAAAAAATAGTTTACTGAAAGAGGTGTCTATGGCTTTGAAAAATCTGCTGTTAAATGTGTGGACAGTATTGTACTTGTACCCTGTTCATTTTTGGCAAACATCTATCAATTATGTGTGTATCTTATCTATCTCCAAGTTAAGATAACACCCTTTTAGAACCTGACTTCCAGAAATGTCATTATGTACCGGTGGACAAAATACTAACTAAACTTCCCTGTGCCTCACTTTTCTGTGTTCCCAGGATTGAAAATGTATGTGTGTATGTGACTTAATCCATTTATAACACATAATAAACCCAGTATAAATGATAGCTATTTATATTATTGAGCAGGTATTTGGTGTCAGTGATAAAACTGTGATAGAAACAGCCTTAAAAAAATCCGTAGTCTACTTGGAACCAGTCACAGGCCAAAAGTTTTAAATACAATTTTAGTGTAAAAGGCTATGAATTAAGAAATTGTGGCCTGTTTATAACCTTAAGGAAGGTATCCAGTAGTTTAAATGTATTATAGTAAAGACATTCCAGAATTTCTTGATACATTTGAGATCTGGTCCTTTAGGTTTCTTAAGGACTGACGATAATAATAGCCCTTCTCAGAGAATGTAATTTACACGAGTGAATAGACACACACCCATGTTTATACCATCTATAAAAATAGAGTTTTAGATTGCCTTACTAATACATTATTTTTTAAAAAATTACACAAACAATATCTATTCTCATTGTAAGTTTTTTTCTTTTTAGTTATTACGAATACATACGTAATAGTTGTATATAGGTATTTATAGGGTACCTGTAATGTTTTGATACAGGCATTCAATGTGAATTAAATCAAATCTGGTACATAATAGTTATATTTAGGTATTTATAGAGTACATATAATGTTTTGATACAGGCATACAATGTGAATGAAATCAAATCCTAGTAATTGGGGTATCCATCACCTCAGGTTTTATCATTTTTTTTGTTTTAAGAAAATTCTAATTCCACTCTTTAGTGATTTTAAAGTGTACCTTAACTTATTGTTGGTTATAGTGACTTTTTTGTGCTATCAAATATTGTTCATTCTATCTAACTACATTTTTGTACTCATTAACCATCCCTCCTCTGTCCTCCCCACCCTGCTACCTTTTCTAACCTCTGATAAACATCATTCTACTTTCTATCTCCAGGAGATCAATTTTTTAAAAAATACTAATCTCTCACATATGAGTGAGAATATGTGAGATCTGTCTTTCTGTGCTTGGCTTATTTTACTTCACATGATGTTCTTCATGTTCCATCCATGTTGTATGTAAATGGCAGGATTTTGTTCTCTTTATGGCTATATAATATTCCATTGTATATATGTACCACAATTTCTTTATTCATTCATCTACTGAATGACACCTAGCTTGACTCCAAATCTTGGTTATTTGTAAGTAGTACTGCAGTCAACATGGTAGTAGAGACATCTTTTATACTGAGTTCCTCTCCTTTGGATATATATGTCCAGCAATGGGATTTTAAAATTGTTAAACTATGGCTAAGTATAGAGTAAAAACGCAAAAGCCTCCTTCACCACTATCCTCGTAGTCACTACCAACATCTTCAAAGTATCACTCTTACTAGTTTTGTGTGGCTCTTACAGACTCTTTTCATATATTTTGCCTAGTCCTGCATGTATTATGTATAATATTTCATTTAATCCCTTTCATTTAATATTATATCTTGGTTATCTTTTTCTTTTTTATTATCTTTCATTACTAGTTCAAGAACTACTTCATTCTCTTTAATTATCATACTCCTTAGCATGGATGTACTATAATTTATTTAATTGTTCCTGACTGATGGACATTTAAGATTTTCCTAATGTACTGCTATTATGAACAAGGCATAATGAATATTTCTGAATATATAAATATATAATCTTAAATATTCAAAATCATAACAATACATATTATAATTAGGAAAATACAAACAGTAGCACTTAGAGGTAACACTGTTAACATTTTATTGTCTTTTCTTACTGTTTTTTATATGAGCACGTGCATGTGTTTTTTCATTAGCTAAAATTACACTGCTTGGCTTTGCTCTCCTTACTTAGTATGAGCATTTCCTACACATAAGTGTTTTTGAATAGGATTTTAGTTACATACTGTTCCCTTATATAGCTTATAGGCATTGTAGAGGCAGTATTTCTTAGTAGTTAAAAGCACTGGAGTTAGTACTGAGTGCCTGGGTTGGAATCTCAATTCTGTTACTAACTGGCCAGTGTAACCTAACTTCTATGCCTTAGTTTTCTTGTCTGTAACTGTCTCAGTTAATAAAGTTCTTAGAACAACGCAAATATGTGTAAGGTAGTGTTTGCTGTTGTTATATTTGATATTATTATTAATAGTTGCCTTGTGTTAGACAATTGTTTCTAAATATTTGTTGCTATAAACTAAGGTGGAGATCTTAGTTCATGAGGAGGAGTGCAAAGACTTTAAATATTAAGGTATTCTTGAAACTGAAAAATTTGATTTTAGATGATTGCTTAATAATAGTTTCATCTAATTTTAGAGGTCATTTCGTTGTGAATAGTAACTTACTACTGGATATCAAGACTTTAGTATGAGAGAGTCTCATAACAACTTTTTAATAGAGGTTATCATTTCGTCAGAATTACTCTGAAGTTTACACAGCCTTTAAGAAATTTTAGAATCAGTCTTCTATCTAGGGAACATTCCTAAATAAATACAGTGCAATTTTGTGAGACTATCTTTTTGAAGAATATGTGAGTGTTTTTAAGTTGTACAAATGAGTAGCATCTAATAGCTAATACAAAATTATGGTTCCTTCTATTTATAAGCTTTCAAGTCCTACAGTTTATCTAATGTTGAAGATACAATTTGAAGTATCATTGAAGATCTTTAGCTAGAGATCAAATTTGTTACTGACAGTGATTGTAAATTACAGCTGGTAAAGGTGGTCCAAAATGGTAGTAATTGTAAAAATCCCTGGCCTTTTTAAAAACTCTACTGATGATATGAAATGACATAAACACTGTTTTGAATGCCATGACAACTCCACATTACTTCCTGAAAACATGACATGACATATTTTCAGACCTATGATGTAAGTATTTAATGGTGGGAGTTGAGGAGTGCCCAGGATGGCTGCAGTAGTTTGTTTCTTCTGCTTGGATCAGTAATGTTACATCCACACCACGGCCATGAGTTGTACTCTTCATCTCCAGGGTTCTTTCTGCTGGACCTTCACATCAGATCGACTCAGTGTATCTCCTCCCTTTTGTATCGTCTTGCCCAGGCTGGTGTAACCTATTTGTTTTAGCCATATCACTCCTGTGTCTGAGCCTTTTCTTGTTTCACCTCAGTTTTTCTTTGTTTTCCATTTTACCTCTGTCGTCTTCTTTAATTCAGTTTTCTGTCTCTCTTTCTCTTAGATTTATTGATTGGTAAGAAGGACATTCCATCATCTCCTGGGGATCTCCTTTGATTTTTCTTAACTTAGATAATTTAAATTCCATTACTTATTAATTCCTTCACAAAATTTCCTTAAACTTTAGGAAGGATGGCAAACTCTCAAGCTGCTACCACTTCCTCCTCTCAGGCTCGCATCGCAGCACACATTACCGTTCCTCTGTCCCAGTGATGGCTTCAGAATTGTGTTCAGTAAAGTATTCCAGGCCATGATACCAATCATAGAGTTGACCAAAAGATGGAACCTATTTGCCGTCCCAGCCAATACTATGATATAATACTAAAGCTAATAATTTTAAAAGAAGGCAAGAAAACTTTTAACATTAGATATAGGTGTATTTTGTTATAATAAAACATGTTTGAACGTTGGGGCTTAATCCTTTTGCATTATAATGGCATTTAATTGGAAGTTCCCTGAATGTATTTTAAAATTGTTTGATTCAGGCCAAACTATTTTTTTTTTTTTTTTTTTTTTTTAGCCAGAGTCTCACTATGGTCACCCTCAGTAGAGTGTTGTGGCATCATAGCTCTCAGCAACCTCTAACTCTTGGGCTTAAGTGATTCTCTTACCTCAGCCTCCCAAGTAGCTAGCACCTACCATAACACCCAGCTCGGCCAAACTATTTTTTTAACATGAAATTTAAAGATTTTTGTGGTGGGAAAAATTAGAACTATACAAATGCACAAACAGACATAATCACTAGTGTCTATGTATCAGCTTCCTGGAAGAATGCCAGCTTACCCTTCTTGGACTATTTATTATTAAACATTTGAATGGGATTCTTTGATTACTTGAGGCAAATATCTTGTTGGATTATTTCACTGTCTTATAGATTATTATCATTTTATGCACAGGATTCTTGATCAATGTAAAAACTGGGCAGTGGGGTTTTGCAAATCACCTGAATTCATATTCTGCAGAACCAACCACCAGCATGCTGCAGTTATGCTTGCCACCATTTTAGGGAGGTTTAGATTCTCTTCTATGGGTTAGGGATTTGGCTCATGGCCTTAAGAAAAATATAGTAAAGGCTAGGAACTTAGGCTGTACTAGCTGTGTGATCTTGCACAAGTTGCTTTGTCTCTGTAGGTCTCACTTGCCCACATCTCTAAATTGGGATGATAAGAATAATTGTCTTATAGGGTTATTTAGAGGATAAAATGAGATAGTAGCCCATGTGAAACACTCAGAACAATCCTTGGCACAAAGTAAGGGCTTAATTAAAGAGAAACTATCCTATAATCATGTTATCATAGTATTTAATAAGTTGTTTTCAGAAGAATTTCATTCTCTCGAACCATTGTATTGTTTAGAATCAACCTTGTAAACCTTTTTTGACGATAATCTGACAAGTCTTTTAGTCTAAACCACCAGTGACATAGTAGTAGTGGAATAATTGTTGATGCTTTTCTTTTACTTGGATTTTTTTTCCATGAATAACTGGATTTTGCAAATTAAATGAAGATACTGGGGGGGTTTGTATAGACATGTTCATATTCTAAAATAATCCTAAAATAATTATTTTCTATAATGATAATAACAAAGGAAAACAAACACTTTCTTCAAAGATATTTACTTGGGCTAGAGAATAAGAAATGAAGAAAACTTTTCCATGTTATTTTGGTGTCAAGATCTCATTAACCATCTTTTCACTTGTTAACAGAGGAAAGTTGGAAAGTGCTTGCCTGTGGAGATAACATAGTTAAAATATTTAAATGGTTCTAGTGTCGAACTAATAGTGAAAACCCCCACTGTGAATGGAGGAAGGGATATTTTCTTGGATAATATGAAATAAGGTGATTTATTTTAGCGGTTCAAAAAATTTCTTCAACCCTTCACCACAACTCTAGCACCTAACTACTATGGCCTATAACAGAGTATTGTGCAATAAATTCACAGACATTTGTGCAAATATTTTTTGAGAATTATTGATGGTTCAGGGCACCGTTGAATATTTTTGGGTGTTAATTGATTCATCCATGACATGGACCATTTTTTAGTTCGTTGTGATTTCAAGTTTGCATTTCTTGCTGATGTTTGGTTTTGAGTTTTGTTACTTTAATATCAACTATCACAAGAGCATTGTCCATAGTCATGTTTACTACTTTAGCCAGTCTGCTTTTAGAATTTTTTTAGACTTGCACTAAACATTCTTCTAAGACAGTTTATTCACTTTTGGTCACTATAAATGTTAGAAGGTTTTTTATTTTAGTATTTCTCAGCCTGACTAATGTTTAGATCTCTTTTGGAGCTAAATAATCCTATGAACTTTTGAGATATGCCTAGCGACTTCATTCTCAGTATACTGCATTAAAAATGGAACACTGTTCCTTGTAGTAATCATTTGGTACTAATTTGATCATGAGCAAATGCAACCTTAAACACAGAAGGCTTATAGCAAATATGTAGAAATCATTGAACAAAATTCTCTGCAATGTTATAATTCCCATAGTACTCTCTGGAGTTGCATAAATCTGCTTTCATATGATAGTCCTTTTCAAATATCTGAGGTTAACTATTGTAGCTCTTCCTTTTATTCTTTTATTTTTTTTTTTTTTAGACAGAGTCTCATCATGTCTCCTTCAGTTGAGTGCGGTGGCATCATAGCTCACAGCAACCTCAAACTCTTGGGCTTAACTGATTGTCTTCCCTGAGCCTCCCAATTAGCTGGGACTATATGTGCCTGCCATAACGTCCACTGTCTTTAGAGATGGGGTCTTGCTTTTGCTCAGGCTGGTCTTAAACCTGTGAGCTCAGGCGATCAACCCACCTTAGCCTCCCAGAGTGCTGGGATTATAGGTGTGAACCACCACGCCTAGCTTATTCTTAAGGAAAAATTGTCCCAAATTCATCTTTTTATTAAAAATTATATATTGAGCATATTATTTGTGGAAAGGCATTGGCCGTAATGAAAATGGGGGTTTCGTATTAAAATGGAGGAGAGGGTAGAAAGTCTCAGGTGGAATCTGAGATCTGCCAGTCACCAACAGTGTTACCTAACCCTTTTTATAGACAAGGAAACAGGATCAGAGGTTTACTTGGGACAATTTATTTGGTAATGTTGCCTAGGATGGATTAGTGTATGTGGAGAGCAGACACTCCTGCTGTGGAGAGCGTCTCCTTTGTCCTCATTTCCAGAATCTTCATCACGGTCAGGGGTAGAACTAAACAGAAAAAGATCTTCAAGATAAGATTTCTATTTTATACCTTGATTTTGACATAAGTTTTTTCAATTATGTAAGCAATTGATTATTATAACTTATGCATCTTCTATTACATTTAAGGAAATAATTATTTCAAGGATACATTCTTCTGAACATACCCACGAAAAATTTAGTGTTGCTGACCTCTCAGGTCTATTACTGAGAGCTTATAATAAGGAAAAAAGAAAAGAAAATATTTTCAAGCTAAAGAGGAAGTAATACAAAGAAGAAGAGGAATAAAATAGATTTTGTAATTTACCACTGTGAGCTACACACAGTGCTTCTTAACTCTTTGATATTTGTGGCATTCTTGAAGGTATTAAAAGGTGATTTTTCAAATATTTTTTCAAAGAATTGGGAAATTCCACACTTACCACAGACTTCATTTGGTCTTCTTTGACTCCTACTCATGAGCCTATATTCTGAGGCAAAGTTACCAGGCTTTATTAAACACACACTCCCTCTTGCTGAGTTGTCATTAAGTTTTATCGTTGGCTGCTGCTTCCAGCAATTGTACTTCACTTTACATAGTATGGCCCAACCCACTCGATTTAGTGTTCTGCTTGACAAACAGTATATGGTAGGTTTATTTAGGTGTAGCTAAAAATAAGTTTTTATCATTTTTTAAAATGTGCTGGCCTACCTATTAAAGTCCTACTGTAAGACCTGCTAAGGGTTCTCAAAGTTATATGGCTCACAGTGCCCATGAGGATTACCTGTGAAACTATTTTTTAAACAGATAGGCAAAGTCTTGAATCTCTAGGGTTGAGATCTGGGCTTATATATTTAGGGCAAAAAAGTTCTATTAATGATTAAGATATACACCCCCGGTCCACCATTGACTAGTCTAAGTCCTTAGTGTATTTTATAGTTTATAAGTTCTAGGTGTGTGTGTGTATTAATGTCTTAGGAGTTGGTGTTTCCTGTATTTGTAAAGCATTTGGGTATATTTTTAAAGAGAAAATATATATCATTTTTGAGTATCAGTGAATAATCTTTGATTTCTTTGGGCATTTTTAAAGGACACACAAAGCAGTAGAACCTCCATGGTTGACCACTACCCTAGTTAATATCACAGTCTAGACATGCCCCACATGTATCACTACAGTAGTTCTGTATGTTGACCAGTTTGTCACAGTCCCTTGGGTGGTCAACTTACAGAAATTCTATCATATTTTTTTAGAGCAGAGGGGTTCAGAATGGTCCCGAGACAATCATCATTGGTAACACCTACTAACTTGTTAGAAGGTCAGAGTCTCAGGCTCCATCCAGACTCCCTCAATCCAAAACTCTTGCAGGTAAGGCTCAGCAATCTGTGTTTTAAGAATTCCTCCAGAGGGTTGTGATTCAAGCTTATGTCTGAGAACCTCTATTTTAGCATAAAAATTTTGCATACATTATTTATCCAGCATAATAACTTTTTATATAGTAAGGGATCAACGATTTGTTGAAAGGCTCAATACCAATTGTGAACCAGGAGAGATTTTATTTATATTGCTAATCGAGACTAATCTAAAAAAAGCACTTTTTTTTACAAACAGAATTAATTATGCATTGATGCAAATAGGTGGAAATCTATTAACTACTTAACAAATTTAGTAAATGTGTAAATGAAAGTTTTACACTTTAATGCTAACAGACTGCATTTTCAGAACGCACTCACTAACTTTAAGTAGTGATTTCCCCCTATTTATTTTACTACAGCATTAGAAAATAGAATATTTAAACTAAATATTTTTGTGAAGTTATTGGAGGGTAAGTAATCCCTTTATCTCTAATTGTGGATGTTTAAGGGAGATACTGCTGTGCTTCTAAGATGATTAACTTAACCAAGAAATTTAAGGTGTTTTTAAAAATAATTGTATGCATTCTGAGTTTACAATTTTAGTTGATTATGAAGTACAGAATTTTCAAAATTTGAAAATGAGAAACTGAAACTATTGAATTATATTGCTTATTCGGTGTCTACATTTTTTAAACATCCAGAATACATACTAGAATAATTTGCCTTTTACTGGAAAGAAATATGATCATTCTTGTTTTATTCTCAAAATGAAGAAAAATTTTAACTTGTTTTCACTTAGTCTTTCTAGAAAACAAGTCAAAAAGTTATTCTTTCAAACAATCTTCAGATTGTTTTGACAAATGCAGGAGTTAAGTTCATAGTGAATTTTTCTTAAAATACAAATAATTTGTGATCCTGCCATCTTAGATTGAGTATAGTTAATATTTGTCACCTGTAACACTCTTTATTGTTGTATTGTTCTGGTTTATCTATGCATTTATGAGTAATAATATATAGTATATATATGGAAACATTTATATGTATGCATGCATTATACACATATACAAGTGGATTCAGATTCAGATTCTTTTTTTATAACCTGCTCTTTTCACATAATACCATACTGTAGCATATTGGATAAGCAAGATTAATTTTCATAAACTTGGCCTTTATCATGAAATTTTATGTTCCTTGGTCTATGGAAAGATAATTTCTACGCCTAATATTTTATCAGTTAGGGATAGACCCTGGTAACTGCTGTTGGATAAAAATAAGCAATATGAAGATACTTGTTCTGTAACATAAGCTCTGTGAGGGAAGGGTTTGGGTCGGTTTGCTTAATGCACCGTATCCTGTGCTGGGAACAATGTCAGACTCATAGATGATCAATGAATATCTGATGAATGAATAACATTCTCTAGTATATGAATATCCTAAAGGTTCATTTTTAAGTTCATTGATTAAAATTGAAGATTTTTTCCATAAAAAATAATGATAAGTTATAGATGTCTAGCAGTCCTGAAAATGTAATTTATATTTAATTTAAAGTGTTAAATTTTTGCTGTTTTTTTCATTAAGTAGGGATAGGTTTTTTATTAAATGTTACCTATTTGAAATATCCTGTTTTTTCTTTTTAACAGTTACCAACAGAAAATGTAACAATGTATCCTCCAAATAATGTTAATACTCCCAATAGTAAATATAAATATTTATCTAAAAGTAACTCCTGTTTAAAAAGACACTACTTTCTTAAAAAAGACTAGAAAACAAAATTAGTGAACTCATAGTTCTGCCTAGGTTTGAAAGACATACTAATATTTATAAAAATGATATAGGTGTTGATTTAACTGGCTAAGGTCATTAATTGTAACTCATGCATTTTCCTGACCATGCCCACTTAGGACAAAACAGTAAAAGATGTTATAGAGCAAGTAGAAGGAGAACTACTCTTCAGTGCTGAACCTGTTCTTGTTTCTCAGCTCTCTCTCTTTCTAAATCTCCTCCCTGGCAAGATCACTTATTCTCCTGGTGATGGTGATGGTGCTACTCATTGTTACATTGCTGGGTGATTTATTTTAATCAATAGCTACTTTTTTCACTTAAGGAGGATGACACTGCTAGCTCTTGTGTTGACCTGGTTAATGCTTGTATTTGCCTATGTCCATTGAAGTGGATATGCAGAATAATTTTACCTTTGGGTTCTTACCATATAAAGAATATCCGATAAAACAAGAATGTGGTATCAATTAGTGATGCACCTTACTCAGTTTTTTAAATTATTATTTTATCTGTACAAAATATGTAGAAAAATAGCTTGAAAAATAATTTAAAATAATTGTTTAAGAAATAACCAAAATGGGTGAGAGTTAAAAAAGCAATGGGAGGCTGGGCTTATATAATTCCAGCACTTTGGGAGGCCAAAGTGGGAGGATTACTTGAGGCCAGGAGTTTGAGACCAGCCTAGGAGACATAAAGATCAAGTCACTACCAAAAAAGTAAATAAATAAATAAAAATAGGGCGCTGCCTGTGGCTCAAAGGAGTAGGACACCAGCCCCATATACGGGAGGTAGAGGATTCAAACCCAGCCCCTGCCAAAAAAAAACATTTTAGCCAGGTGTGGTGGTGCACACCTATAGTCCCAGCTACTCCAGAGACTGAGGCCAGGAGGATTGCAGGTTACAGTGAGTTACGATTGTGTAGCATGCCAGCCTGGACAGAGCAACACCCTGTCTTAAAAAAAAAAATAAAGGCATATATAGGAAAAAAATAACTTAGATTTCCACCTTACTTACCACCAAAATTAACTCTAGGTAGTTTATTTATATCTAATAAAAAAGATGGAAACAGAATAAGATACTTATTAAGTCTTGTGGAATAATGCTAATAAAGAATAAAATAATAAAAAAAATTTCAAGGGAAAAGATTAATTTGGCTTTATAAATATTTTTCACTCCCTTAAGACAAATACAAGAGAAAACAAAGATTATGGGGGAAAAATTGATATCTAACATGACATGGTTTATATTTGTAACATATAAAGAAATTATTTAGATTTATAAAAATAGAATCAATCAAATTAACTGAGCAGATTGTGAAATGCAGAGTAGAACTGTGTGTAACAAGTTAAGAAGTGTATCTTAATGTCAAGCTGATACCAAACTGAATGTTTACTGGAACCAGCAAAATCTAGGTTCCCAGGCCTGTCAGAGCAGTCAGTGAGTTAGTAAAGAGTCAGAGGCAAACAGCCACACAATGCTGAAAGTCACAGTCAGGCAAGAGAAAGGAACAGTGACTGGATTCTCTATGGGAGTGTGAGATGTTACACCAACTGGTGTTGTGTTACAGTTTCTGTTCATTTGTCTTTAGTGGTATATTTTGGTTTCTAACATCCCTTCAAATGTGTGGTATTCTAAACATTTTTCATTTATTACTTAATCTGTATTATCATCACAGATCAAGAACTTGGTGAATTTTCCTTTTGTTTTCCTGTAAAACAGTGGTTCTCAACCTTCCTAATGCCGTGACCCTTTAATACAGTTGTGGTGACCCCAACCATAAAATTATTTTCGTTGCTACTTCAAAACTAATTTTGCTGCTGTTATGACTCGTAATGTAAATATCTGATATGCAGGATGTATTTAGTGGACCCCTGTGAAAGGGTGTCGGTCGACCCTTCCAAGGGGTCGTGACCCATAGGTTGAGAACCGCTGCTGTGAAAGGTGATGATGTTAGAAGGTTAGACCTTGAGGGTTACCTTTCAGTTTTTAAGCCACTATCATCAAGCCAAATTCTGGAGTATAAACAGACCCCTTTCTTACTTAAAAACCAGTGTCAAAAATGACCTCACTTGAGGAGAATCCCATCATTATTCAGTATGTGCATTAGTTTTAGGTATAGATGTAAAATGGTTTTAATATATTTTAAAAACCTCCACTCTTTTTTCATTAATTTGGCCTAATGTAAGTTAGAACTTGTCAAAATGACTGCAAAGAAAACAAGAAAGTTACTGTGCCTGCCAGAGAGATGTCAATCAAATAAAACACCAACAAATGGTGAACTAAGATGTTTAAATAGCTGCTCTGTTCACGTAAAGTCTGCTGGGAGTACATAGGGTAGACTGAATCGCTGTCTCCTATTGTCTTCCCCTAGTGTTGGCATCACCCATTTAAAGTGTTCCTTGCCTTGAAGTTGGTGGACCGTAGAGCAGAAAGCATCTACCAGGGTTTTAGGTCCTTTCAGTTAGGGTTTCGGGTATGTAGGCAGACTCCAAGAAAGAGCCTGGTCCTACGTCCTTCTAAATTCCAAAGCCAACCTCTGTAACTTCCCCTTTATGTCTTTTGATATGTGTAGTTGACAAATTTTTGCCATTATAATAATGGTCTTAGTAGTTAGAATGAGTTTTTGAGAGACAGCACAGGCTAGCAGCAGTTCTCAACCTGTGGGTCACGACCCACAGGAACTGTATTAAAATATCACTGGTAGTGTTAATGGTATGGGACTGCAGGGTCAGACTGCTTGAGTTGGAATACAGATTCTACCATTTATTAACTGAGTAACCTTGGATAAGCTATTTAACTAGGGTGCTTATCTGTAAGGTGATGATCATAAAGATTAAATCAGTTAATCGGTGAAACATGTTTAGGATACCACAGTGTACATAGTAAGCACCACATACATGTTTGGATTTAAAGATGCCAGCCTAAGTGCCAACTTGTGTTTTCCTTGGACTCAAGACTTTATCAAGTGTCAGGCAGCTAAAACAATAAGATACGCATGTAGTTCTCACCTAGTAGTTTGGCAAAAATTAATAGTAAGATTAAAAAGATCTATAATATATAATACTGCAGAGTGCATGCTCGAATTGATAACATTCATGGATTGACAGACAAAATTTGGTACGGACTCTTTGGAACGCTTTTGTCTATAAAAAAAAATTAAATAGCACCTCTTTTATGTCATGAAATTTCACTTCAGAATGTCTATCCTGTCAAATACTGACACAAAAGCAAAAACAATAATCAAATAACAAAAAGCTACTTGAACCTTCAAGACCACAAAGAGTTTTTTCACCAAATACAGTTGAGGGATGTTTTTAAAATATTTACACATTAACTTTATTAGAAGTAAATCTGATTATCTGTTAACATTTTGAATAGTTGTGATTTAATTTCAGCTCTTAAAGTCAGTTTCTTAAACATCAATATTTTTATAATTAGGAACCCTAACAGACATTTGTGTGCAATTAGTAGACGACACAAATGACTTAAAATGTCTGCAATTTTATGTTCTTAACCTAAGGAATAATAAGCACTTTCTATAAAACAACTATTGCTTACTTATGAACTTCATACACAAGATTAAGACAGTGGCTCAAAATTACTTTTCTAAATACATTTCCTATACAAAATAACTTCAGATAGAATTATTAGTTTCGGCTCGGCGCCTGTGGCTCAATTGGCTAAGGCGCCTGCCGCGTACACCTAAGGTGGCGGGTTCGAATCCCCAGCCCGGGCCCGCCAAACAACAATGATGACTGCAACCAAAAAAAAAAATGGCCAGGCGTTGTGGCGGGCGCCTGTGGTCTCAGCTGCTTGGGAGGCGGAGGCAGGAGACTCGCTTGAGCCCAGGAGTTGGAGGTTGCTATGAGCTGTGATGCCATGGCACTCTACCCAGGGGGATAGCTTGAGGCTCCGTCTCAA
>CAUYQV010085075.1:0-35469 GCA_963574575.1 Galagoides demidoff | reverse complement strand
GAGCCTCAAGCTATCCCCCTGGGTAGAGTGCCATGGCATCACAGCTCATAGCAACCTCCAACTCCTGGGCTCAAGCGAGTCTCCTGCCTCTGCCTCCCAAGTAGCTGGGACCACAGGCGCCCGCCACAACTCCCGGCCATTTTTTTTTTTTTGGTTGCACCCATTATTGTTGTTTGGCAGCCTGGGCTGGGGATTTGAACCCGCCACCTTAGGTGTACGCGGCTGGCGCCCTAGCCGATTGAGCCACAGGTGCCGAGCCCATTGTCTTAATTTTAAGTGAACAGAGCACTAAAGCTGCCTTAGACACAGTCACCTGCTAAGATCAAGTGTCAGAGAACAGCCATTGCGAACCATTTCATCCAGAGCACAGGGCATGAGCATTCTGGTATCGGGGGCCTTCCTTTACAAGCTGTTTGAGTGTCTCATCCAGAGTCAGCAGAGTCCTGGTTATTTTGAAAGCCGGGTCTTATGTTTATTTTCACATTTTGGCCTACTTTTTCTTTTCAGTCAGTTTGCTTTGTACCCGAGGATATATTGTTAACAAGAAAGACGCTTTGATAACACTCCCTGTTACGTGTCATTACTGACATTCCTGTGACAGGCAGAGCGCACCTTAGTTTTAAGTTTGTTGCAAGGAGCAAAAGTGATGCCACATTCTAAACCTGATTTCATTGGTAGTTGGCAAATTTGATACAAGATCTTAGTCCAAATCATTTAGGCCTGCTGTTCCGGCCCTCACCCTTTCTCCCCATTCTTAATCCTCTCCTGTATAATTGGTATTGAGTATGTGGAATCCCAAGGGACAAATAATAGCATCTGAGGAAATTACCTGTGTACAGTTTGACCTCTTGTGTGTTTTTTGGATGCCAAATTAGGGCATCCATCTTTGGAAGTTTAGACAGTTACCTGGAAGGACTGGCACCATTTTGCCCATAGTAACATTTTTATAAGTTCTGTCCAAATGCTGGCATACCTAGCTTGGAACTTTTTAATGACGTTCAGAATATTTTGGCCAAAGAATCTGAATGCAGCTCTAGTTCTTTCCGAATCAGAACCTAATTCCACAGGGGAAATGCAGTGTCCTTTGGCACGCAACAAACAAAATCATTGCTCATGTTATCTGAAGGTTGAAATCCTTAGAAGGGGAGGAAGAGGAGGAACAGGAGAAATAGTTTACTCACAGGTTAAATGCTAAAATCTTAATTAGGGAAGAGATCAGAACATTTTTCAGGGGAAATTTGAAAATTTCCAAGATTTAAATATGCTAAAAAGGTAACAATGTCTTTTAGTTCTAGATCATCAAAAGCTCAGAAATGTGCTGACTGGGCTCAGTCAATCGCTAGACACCAGCAACCAACCAGCCAAAGCAAAATGACTTTTGACAAAGGCACAAATTATCTCTCTTAAGTCGTATTTAATCACTGTGCAGAAATTTCTGTGTACTCGCAGGCTGTATCTGACATTTGTTTATTGCTGAAAGACAACTTCTTTCTTTTTTAAAATTTCAGATTAATTTGAGGGTACAGATGATTGGGTTACAATGTTTGCATCTGTGAGGTAAAGTCCCGTTGTAGTTGGGTCCTGCACCCCAGAGGTGTGCCACACACCCCTGTACCCACGAGGAGGGAACACACCACCTCCCCTCCATTCTTTCCTTTCTCCCAGATTGAATCAAAACGAGTTTTTCTCTCATGTGGGCCTGTATTAGTTTGTCTAATAGCTTCATATTGGTACTGAGTACATTGGATACTTGCTTTTCCAATCTTATGGTACTTTACTAAGAAGAATGTGTTTCAAATCCACCCAGGTTAATACAAAAGATATAAAGTCTCCATCTTTTTAATGGCTGAATTGTACTCCATAGTATACATACACCACAGTTTGTTAATCCATTCATGAGTTAATGGGCACTTCAGTTAAGAACACCTTATGTCTTTTGTATATAAAATGTATACTTTGTTCAGTTTTTCACTCAAGGATAGCCTCTTTTGAGTCGATTAGGTAGCTGTCCGTAGACGTTTAAATTCTTGAACCACAAAGTGCTCCGAGACCAGTCATCTTTTTTAAGCTGCTCTTCTCTTTAATTGAGCTATTTCGGGAACTAGGCTTTAAGTCAGAGAAACAAGAGCACAGCCAGAGAAGATCATCAGATTCGTGTGGTTTGGAGGGACTCAGGCAATAGCCACAAAATGGCTTGGCCCCCGAAACTAATAAGCTACGTTGTGTAAGCCTGTGTTCCTACAACAACTAAGAGTTTTATGTTTGATACAGATGGTGTTTATAGAGAGTATGGGAGCTCAGCATGACAAACAGTCGTGAAACAGACTGGGGTTTGGTATAATTATTCACAATTACTATTGTATAATTGAATGCCATAACTATTATATAAAAAATATTTTAAGAAGTAGACTCCGCTCATACTTCCATAATCGTTCTTAACAATAAGAGGCATATGCTGTAAACATCGTAACGAATTCTATGGTGTTTACAAACTTGTACAAGGTTTGGGGAAGTTGCAACCATAAAGGCTGGGTTCTCTTTCTTGAATCCCTGGGGGAACCAGCTGCCCTTACTCACCTTCAGTAGCAAACACCTCATCTAGTCACCTGTAGGCTTGCGAAGCCAACTGCGTTGGGCCGCCCAAATGAATGGATGGATATGGATGGCAATATTTTAGCAGTTACAAAAGAGGGAAGAAGGGAACTGTTTTGTAGCAAATACCCAGTTCTCCAGTTTTCCACAAGCCAGCAAAGGAAAGTTCTATCGTTAGGCCAAATTGTTGTGATGGGCAATTAGTACAATGGTTATTTTAATATTTCTGGAGGGGATTAGTGAACCTGTCTTATCCGATCATTCTATACATTATCTCCTGTGTCTTAGAAGAGAAGATGCCGTGTTCCTATCACCCCCGAGCTACAAAATAACCAAAAAGAAATTTCATTAGCGTTTCAAGTGGAACTTCATTTACTTCTAACTGCTTGTACAAAACAGGTCTATGTTCAACCAATGACTTTGGTGATAGTCTTGTTTTCAGCCACCTGTAAGGGGCCCAGATATCTCTGTAGCTCCCTTGCTCCTACTCATGGTTGGAATGTCAGTTGCCAGACTTGTGCCCATGACTCTTTAGGATAATTGCTGATGACTGGACTATTTGTCACTGTCGTATCAGGGGATTTCCAATGCATGTTGGGTGTTAGCAAGGAGAAGCATCTTTATGGACTGACACCTCTCCAACTTCCATGATTTCTTTGGTGCCAGGCCAGAGACCGTTACTCGTCCCAACCCATCTCCTGTTATTATAACAATGGTGCCCTTGAATATCTATCTGTCAGGTAATGAGAAATAGGCAATCTTGTCCCTTAGCAACCTGAGAGAGAGTAAGCTCTCTCATTATGTTGGAGACCCATCAACCTGGATTGAAACAAACTGTCTTAGGTATGGTTTCCAAAGAGAATGCTTTCCAAACATCCTCCTTGGCCCTAAAACATGAAATCACTGAAGTACGGCTTTAATGCCTTTACACCTGACTGTGTGGCTTTAACCTTTCACAGATTCTCGACTGGCTTGCTGTCTCCTCTACCTGGAAGATGGCCAAGAAGAATCCTGACTCGATAAGAACAACAGCACATACAGTGAACTCCAGGATCGAGTTCCTGAGAAAGAGAACACGACCGCTTAGCAAGCAGGGATGTCTGTGATTTTGCCTATCTGAGCCTGAACTTGCTGGCTCTCATTTTTTTTTTTTTCAGACACACAAACAAGTGTATTTATTTATTTATTTTTTGGTCGGGGCTGGGTTTGAACCCACCACCTCCGGCATATGGGGTTATTGCCCTACCCTTTTGAGCCACAGGCGCTGCCCCAAGTGTATCTGTGTATTGCTAAATTTGACCCGTATCTTGCAACTCTTTCTTTATGACTATACAGTACCCTCTTACCAACCTGGATTAATTCTAGTATACAGCCCCAGGACTAAGAATAAAAGAGAACAGTTATTCCTTCTGATGCCAAGCTCAGTGCTTAGGATTTTATTTCAGACACCCCAACTTCCATGAATAGCTCAGTGTGAATGCAGTACCTGTTGATTATTCTCACCTTTTTGTGTTTACAAATGTTACTGCTTTTCTCTAAGCTTTATGAAATAGAGTATCTATTTATTTGCTTTCTTACCCTTTATCCCATTATCTGACTGGCTTACCTGCAGGCATAATATTACCCAACCGAGTCACTCACTTCTGTGTTCATTCAGCAAATATGTGCACGGCGCCTCCTCTCGTGGAGATATATTCTGATGGGGGCTGCAATTTATTAATTTGATAAGCGTTTGGGTACCTAATAAAATTTTATAAATGAAAATAAGCAGGGAAACGGGACACGGAAGGCATGGATGTGGGCAGGGGGATAAACTATAAGGGCAGTCAGGGAGAAAATGATGGTGGGTGAGGGAAGAAGTTGTGTGACTCTGTGGGAGAAGATCATCTGAGGCAGGAGAATGTGAGTGTGAAGGCTCCCGGGTGTTCAGTGCGTTCAAAACGCAGCACAGCAGCCAGGGTGGCTGGAGGGGAACCAAGGAGGGAAGGTTCACACGGGAAGCAAGGCAGGCCGTGCCACGCTGTGGCTCTCCGTCCTGGCAGAGGATCACACTAGCTTCTCATTGTTTTCCTTAGGTGTGATAGTGACACTGTGGCTATGTTGAAAAAGAAATGAGTCCTTAGTTCCTGAGTCGCATTCTGCAACATTTAGGGATATTGATAATCTCGATGATGAGATGATGTCTGGGATTTGGTCCAAAATAATAGGATGGGGGTAGCAGAGGGGAAAGGATTTTATATATGTTCGAAATTCTTCATAATAATAATATTTAAAAAAATCACAGGAGGAACCTTTAAAAAAAAGCTCCAGCAATCGATGTGATTGGTTTGGGTGCAGTGTAGACATATTCTGTTTTTATGTTTGTTTCTTTCCTTTTTAAGCCTATCCAGGTTTTGTTAATACCCTGTTACTGTGATAACCTCTGCTATCAGGTCTTCTAGGTCATTCCTGGGACTCAGGATTTTACTCTGGATTGAGAAACGGAGTCACTAAAGAATTTGAAGCAGACTGACACAATCTGCCTTTGGTTTGAGACAGATTGCTCTGGCTGCTGGGTGGGTTGAGAATAATATGTGAGCCAGGGCAGAGGCTGGGAGATCCAGTGAAGTATAGACAAGAGTAGTCACAAAGAGTTTGATGACGGCTGTGGTAGAACGTCGGGCACATAGGAAGGAGTTCTGAACACACATGTCACTCCACCCAGTCATTGCTGGGCAAAGAGGGACATTCCAAAGCACTCCAGGAGGATGTACTGGGCAAGGGTTATGGTACTTCAGGCCTTGTTTAGAATACAGTACCTGAGAGCCAGATGACTCAGGGAATATCCCGTAGCAAGGGAAAGTCACCTGCTCTCCAAGGCTTTGGAAGTCCTTTACCTAAAGCAATTAGCGTTGCAGTTACTTGTCTAATCTTAGCCCTAATCTTCTGGTTCTTAATGAGCAGGGCAAGACTAGGAAGGTTAGAAAGAAGAAATGTTTTCAGAGTCTGACACACAGAAACTTAATTATCTTTCTCTCCCTTCCTCCCTCTCTCCCTCCTCCTTTCCTTTCCTCCTTCCTTTCTTCTGAGACAGTTTTACTCTGTTGCCCAGGCTGGGTGCAGCGGCATCATCACAGTCTATAGCAACCTCACACTGCTGAGCTCAAGTGATCCTCCTGCCTCTGCCTCCTGAGTAGCTGTGCGCAGTAGTTTTTCTATTTTTTGTAGAGACAGAGGACTCACTCTTGCTCAGGCTGGTCTGGAACTTCCCACCCTAAGCAGTCCTCTGACTTTGACCTCCCAAAGTGCAAGGATTATTGTCATGAGCCAGCACTCCCAGCCCTTTCATTCCCCTTTGAGTGCACTGAAGGCTTCAGAAGTTCACCCAAACCAGTCAAACCACAGTCTTCAGTGACCGTTCTGGCATTTTCCCCATATGAGGTAATTAATCTTACAAGTTCAGAAGCAGACCATTCCACATCTTTCCGGGCTGTATATACTAAATATTTCTCTCAGGCACCTTCTTCAGTAAATCTTATAAATTTTACAGAAATATACTTACTGAGCCTTCTGCAAGTTTCCATATGAGACTTCATGGTGTGCATTGATTAAGATTCAAACTTTGCCTTCAGGGAGCTTACATTCTGATGCCCATTCTTGAACCAACCATCGCACTTCAATGCACCTTCTTGGGCTTTAATGAAGACACAAGCAAGCACTTGATGATGTCCTAACTTGTTATGAAGGCCTCCAGAGACTCTCATGGACCCTGCTCATGGAACGCAGGGTCCATGCTTCATACACGAACATTTCCCCTCACCTCCTAAGTGAGTACACAACAGAAACTTACAGATTTGTTGGTTGATTGTTTTCATGTAAAATCAATAATATGACAGGCAGGCCAGGCACAGTGGTTCACGCTGTAATCCCAGCACTCTGGGAGGTCAAGGCAGGTAGATTGTTTGAGCTCACAGGTTCAAGACCAGCCTAAGCCACAGGGAGACCACATTTCTAAAAATAGCCCAGCGTTGTGGTTGGTGCCTGTAGTCCCAGCTACTTGAGAAGCTGAGGCAAAAGTAATTACTCGAGTCCCAACTACTTGAGAGGCTGAGAGGCAAGAGTAATTACTTGAGGTTGCCGTGAGCTATGACACTACAGCACTCTATGGAGGGTGATAAAATGAGACCCTGTCTAAAAAAAAAAAATGACAGGCAGTTTAAGAATAGTGCATTTTATCTAACAGTTATAGGACTGATGTGATCTAGCTTCTGATATGTCTACATATTTTCCCAAATCTAACCTACCCAAAGGCAAATGAGAAAGGGCGGCTGAAGTGGGTTAGATTTCTCAGTGGCACCAAAAAGGATCACAACATGGACCAAGACTCTTAAGGATGTTTCAACCTTAAACCCTTTGGACCAGGCTAAGAGGGAAAAAAATTACTGAACTTGACACTGACTCAGCTCATCTCCTCCCCAAGAAAACCTTTCCTCTGCCTCCCACGTTGACCTTGCTCCCGACATTCCCTCATTTGACACACAACTCCCTTTTTTCCTGCTGTTAGAAGTGGTTCCATACCCTGTACATCTGTGAACATTCTTTTTCTTTAGCAACTTGGAAGGACAATGCCTTCTACTTCTTTAGAAGACCACAGCAGGTGGTCAACAGATACGTTTTTAAAGAAACAGAATTAACAAAGCACATTATTCTGTTCATTCCTGTTTTAATTAGGACTATCAATTGCAAGAGATAAAAACCCAAGTCGAATTGGTTTAGGGAAAATAAAGGAATTTATTTGCTTGTGTAACTGAAAAGTACCGAGATAGGGACAGAACTGGCTTCAGACACAGCTAGTGCTGGGTGCAAACAGGTCACTAGGACTCATTTTCTCTCTATGCCTTTGCTCTGACTTCTACTGGGTCATCTTCATCTTCACATTCTGCTCAGTGGTTTCCAGAAGCCCAGATGACAACATCCTTACTGCTTAGCCTCCCCACCATCTCCGTAAAATCTCACTATGTTAATTAGGTTGGTTCTAATTGGGTCTCCTTCCCAAGCACCAGCCAATTACCTCACGCTCATGTGCATGCACGGATCTGATAGCTTAAGCTCAAGTCACTTGCTCAAACCTGGTAGTGAGGGTGTATTCAGTTCTACTGGAAAAAAATGAAAGAACAGGGAGAAGTGTTTCTTCTTTGGAAACCGAGAGTCTTGTTGGCAAAAGAAGAGTGAGTGGCTGCTGGATGGCATTAATCATGCATATGACATACTGTCTGCAAAGAAAATTCTTTTCAGAGAGTTGACGGATACAAAGCACTTATCAGGAATCTGGGAAAAGCAGAAACTTGCTTTCGGTGTGTGCCAAAATAATTAGTTTTATGGCTTTGGGAATGTGTTCTGTCTTACTCTCAGCCGGCTTTTTATGTGAGGACATAAAAGGCAGAGTCAACTCCAATAGTCCAACCTTACCAGTGAGGCCGTAGGACCTGCTTGCGTTCAGATCCTCTGTCTGGTTTTATGCATAAAACAGGAGAGAAAGGGTCCTCTGCAAAACCCAGGGAGCACCCACAGCACACTTGCCTCCTCTCGTTAGCCTCCCTGCGTGGCTGTTGAATAAATGATTGAACGTAGGACAGCGCTTAATCTTCCTAACAATGGCCCTCCAAACATCCAACACTGTCAGATGCTTTCCTGGCATTTGAAAATACGCCTGCAGCAAAGCCATCTATTGAATTTTCACTGTGACTAAGACCTGGTGGACAAAGAAGGCTGTCTGTCTGTTAAGCTGCCATGATTTAGCAAAATCGGTAGCCATGGGGCCTCCTGGGGGGAAGAAGGGAAGATGAGGCAGGTAGCCCCCAAAGCCAGCCAAGAGTGGGTGCTGGGGCTTCCCCAAGCTTGTACACTGCCTTGATGTTTTTCACGGAGAACGGGAGGGATAGAGTCCAATCTGGGAACGATTTAGAGTGTGGGTGTGAGAAAAAGGGGTGGCCCTCCATAACATAAGGGCTGTCCCAGCTATCCCAGACGGAGCAATTGTCACCGGAGGGCTCTGCATCTTGGGTCCTGTCCACTTGTTCCAGGCTAACTCCTGACCCAGCTTGGAGTTGCCACTTGAACACTTCCTCCGATTTTCTTAGCATAGTCAAGTTTTACAAGTTTAAAAAAATGGTTGGTATAAGATTTCAGAAATCTTAAAGACTGTGTCATGAAAGCTGCGTACATAGCTTTGGCTTACTTGGTTGCTCACAGATGCTGCAGTGAATTCCCTACTCCTGGTCATTTCTTCTCTTTGGCTCTGGCCCTTGATACATTAAACAAGGTTCCCCAACAGGACCCTCTGTGCATAGGTGATGACTCGGGGCAGACACTTGCCTCTGGGTGAGCCAATCAAGTTATTCCTTCCTGGAATTTGCCAGCTGGAGTAGAGTGTGAGGGTTAAGGCGCTGGAGTTAACGTGGCACTGTCTGCAGTGTTTTCCAGTCTTTTTTGTTAAGTACACAGATTCCAGGCTACTCCTCCCTGAGTTCTGATTCAGTGGGTCTGGGTTAGACCCAGGAATCAGTACTCCTAGGTGATTACTATCATCAGGTTACTTTGAAAAACACTTGTTCGAGAAGGTCTAGAAGTTTCTACCACGTGGTCTCCATAGCAGGTGTGGTCTTTCCTTCCTGGGCCCTTCTGGGTGTTCAATGCTTTGTTCCACAAAGAATCCTATCGTATTCTCTTTAGACTTGAAATTTACCAGAATTCGTTTATATTGCTTAAAACACAATAATTCTAATTTGAAAATATATCCTTCTTGAGGGACCAGCCAAGGGGATCACAGGTTGAAATCGAAAGTGGAAAGTGATAGGGCCAAATGTAGGGACCCATCCAAATAGAACCACCCTGCCCAGGAAGGAATGAATACACCTGTCCCTACCCCTCCAAATTCCTTTTTTGTTTTTGAGACAGAGTCTCACTTTGTTGCCCTTAGTAGAGTGCTGTGGTATCACAGGCCACAGCAACCTCAAACTCTTAGGCTTAAGTGATTCTCTTGCCTCAGCTTCCCATGTAGCTGGGACTACAGGTGCCTGCCACAATGCCCGGCTATTTTGAGAGATGAGGTCTTGATCTGGCTCAGGCTAGTCTTGAACCTGTGAACTTGGGCAATACACCCGCCTCGGCCTCTCAGAGTGTAAGGATTCTAGGCATGAGCCACTGTGCCCAGCTTAACCCACGTGCTTACTTCTTTTTCGAACTCAGCCTGCTCACACCTGAGTGAATAAAGGCCACGTTGCCCCCCATGGAACCTGGATTCTGCTTCCTTTCATTCATGTCTTAGAATAATCTCTCATGTTAGGTCCTCCACCTCTCAGTAAGAAGCCATAGACAGATACGCAAGAACCGGATGACCTAATTAAAGAACCGCTAGCTGGTTGGAGGGGCTTTCTGTTACAGCATGCTACGTTCGTTTGCCCTGGGAAGGAGAAAGACAAAATAAATGAGGGATGCTGACCTTTTAAGAAAATTAACAAACTGCAGCTATCGTTTTTGCAGATCTATGTGACCTATCATGATATATGTCTGAGGTGGCATTTTTTTCTACCCTTCTATTTTCAGAAAGTAGCAGATGCCCCAGGCTTTCTCCATCAATATCCCCTTTGTGCAAGGATGAGGGTTCATGTCTGGACGTAACATTGATGTATGAGATAAACATGTGGCTAAATTGGAAAAGCACCATCATCTCCCGTTTGACAGCTGGGTCAAGAAAGGCCAGCAGGTCAAATGGTTTTTCCTTGAGCGCACAGTCAGCGAGTTCTGTTTTTACTCCAAGTCTCTTAATTCCTGAACACTGGTAGGTAGCTTCTGCCTACTTGAGTAAAGCGAAATAATGCACACAGTTATTCTTGCCAAAGAACCAAACTTTAGTGGTCTTGTTGCTTATCTGGTCTTTTATTTAACTAGCTAATCTCTAGCTCAATGTCAGTCCTGAGCACCAGATTTGCAATATAGATCTTTCCAAATTAATAACATTGCCACCAGCAGAAGTTTCCAGATAATGTTCTCCGTAAGAAGGAATCTCTTTGTAAGAAGAATGCATATTTTAGCATCCAAGAGGAAGGAATATCTGCAGAAAGGCATTTTTTTCTTTTTCTGGGATTGAGTTCTATCACCTTAGTCTATTTTCTCTGTTTCTGAGAGCTAAGCCTTACAAAGTGCTTTCATCATCCCTTCCCACTATTTGGTATGTGGATGTGAGTCTAAATTACTCTGGATTGCCTTAAAAATACCACTCTGCAGTCGACTGAGAGTGCGGCTTCCAAGATAATTTGATATGGAGGAACGGTGTCCACTACGGTATAGCAAACATTTCTTCCCGTTCTTCGCCCCTGAGCTGCCTTTTGTCCCTCCTCTCATTGACAGCCTACTATCAATTCCAGCAGGGGGAACGCGGCCTGGATATTTGCCAGCTAATTAGTTGGCTATAAATCAGCAAGAGTTGGCCATTTTATTAAGCACATTCACATCTTGTTAGCAGGTCTTCACCAGAGCCCATCAGCACTGTGGCAGCTTTAGTTTGTTAATCTAATGTGAAGTCTTCTAGGTAATGAGAAATTGAGAAAAAAAATAGAGTAGTGTTTGGCGTCTTTAGTATTATTATTATTATTATTATCATTATTATTATTGTGAGATAGAATCTTAAGCTGTTGCCCTGGGTAGAGTGCTATGATAGCATAGCTCACAGCAACCTCTACCTCTTGGGCTCAAGTGATCCTCTTACCCCAGTTTTTCTATTTTTAGTAGAGACCAGGTCTTGCTTTTGCTCAGGCTGGTCTCTAACTTGTGAGCTCAGGAAATCCACGTGCCTTGGCCTCCCTGAGTGCTAGGATTGCAGGCATGAGCCACTGCACCGGGCCCTGGAGTCTTTATTTTTGCATTGTACATTAGTATCTAATATCAGCTGTAGGGACCCCCTGTCAAAAAGCAATGCCATCTCTTGTCCTATTTTGAGTGCGTACCCTCTTTGTGAACATTAAAGTGGTGTACAAAACACCAAGGTGAAGTTCACCGTGGATTCTGGAAATTTCAAAGCTTCCCGACGTCTCCTCTGCTGTAGGGAGACTGCCTTTTGATCTATGTTTGTGGATTTCTTTCCAGTTTTGTTGCTAATATGAGTCTTAGAGTTAAGCAAGACTTCTCTAGTTCTCCTGTATTAGAGAATGGTGTCACTTGTGAACAAGACTAACCTGCATTTGGGGTCATCGACCTCAGTGTTAAGCTTAGCATCCTAAGTGCTGGTCTTCTGCTCTTTCCATACTCATACTGAAGGATGCTCTGTCGTTCATGTTTTACTTTTTGCTTGTCTCGTAGCCATTCTTGTTTTGGTCACTGAGTCCCAGGGCTCCCTCATCTACATGGTAAGGATGCTGCTGGCTCCATTCTTGGGTATGAACCAGACTTGGCCGCATCTTACCGGACAAAGGAATAGGCTGAGAGGTGGACACATTACTCAGTTTAGGGAAGTGGATCCTGGTTTTTTTTTTTTTTCTTCCTAGCTCTCTTGGGAAAGGAACTAAGCTTGCTCAAGGTTGGGCATAATGCCATTTAGGGCAGATTGCAAGTGGCGTCCAGCTGAAGAAAGCAAAACCAAGAGATGGAAGAGTGGCCCTGAGTCTGGCGGCACAGTTTGGGTCTCTGGACCTTGTCATGCCTGAGGCATGGGATTCTCAGTTATTTATGACAATGAATTTCCTCTTCTATGCAGGCTGTTGAGTGGACATTTTTGTCATTGGTGGCAAAGAAGTCCTGACCGACACCCACACCTCTTTCCACACGACCTCACACTCCAACTTTCCTTTCCCTGACTTACTCCATTATCCGCATGTCATTCAAAATCCTCTCATCTTCTAACGCTGTGTTCACATGGCCCTGCTTCCAAAAATGTTTCTCTGATACTACCCTCTATTAAATTATTCACCTCTCCCTTTTCCCATGGTATTCTAAAATGCTCCCGTTTTTTTCACACTCACGTTCGCATTTATCATAAGCTTCCTGCTGGTGCTGTGTTGTGAACACTGTAGATAGTCAATAATATATTAAAAAGAAATTAGTGGCTCAGCACCCATAGCTTAGGGGTTATGGCACCCATAGCTGATGGGTTTGAACCTGGCCTGGGCCTGCTAAACAACAATGACAACTACAACAACAACAAAAAAATAGCTGGGCATTGTTGCAGGCACCTGTAGCCCCAGCTACTTGGGAGGCTAAGGCAAGAGAATCTCTTAAGCCCAAGAGCTGGAATTAGCTGTGAGTTGTGATGTCCCAGGACTCTACCAAGGGTGACATAGTGAAACTCTGTCAAATAAAAAAAAAAAGAAGAAGAAAAAAGAAATTAGTGCCTTTGAAGGCTGTCAGCACTTCTCATCTTCCAGGTGCTAAGCTGTAAAAAAGGTCTGTGCTCAAATAAACTTAGGAGACTCTTTGTTAAACGTGATTAAATTGGTGATTCTTAGAGCTTTTGTTACATTAGGAAATAACGTGACACTCCAGGCAGAACATAGGGGTTATAGATTTAAAACGGCATGAATGTTAGTCAGGGTCCAGTCAAGAGACAGAAGCCACACAGTAATTTGAACTGGGAAGGTTTAATATAAAATGGTTATTAAAACTTGTTTCAGGGGTCTGGTCAACCAGGTATAAAGAGACTAGAAGGAAGGAAGACAGGGCAGCTCCTGTGGCTCAGTGAGTAGGGTGCCGGCCCCATATACAGAGGGTGGTGGGTTCAATCCCCGCCCCAGCCAAACTGCAACCAAAACATAGCTGAGTGTTGTGGCAGGTGCCTGTAGTCCCTGCTACTCGGGAGGCTGAGGCAAGAGAATTGCCTAAGGCCAAGAGCTGGAGGTTGCTGTGCGCAACACCACAGCTCTGTACTGTACTGAGGGCAACAGAGTGAGACTCTGCCTCAAAAAAAAGAAGGAAAGAAGGCAGGAAGAAGTAAGTTTGGGAGAGGGCTCACCCTAGACCGAAATTCATGCTTCATTGCTGCAGGTGTGGCTGTACTCCGCCTGATGGCCGAGAAGTTCCCCCAGGTGCCACTGGCCATGGCTGAGAGCAGGGAACCACTGGCTGAGATGCCAAGAAAACTTCCCTGGACACTGCCCAGTTGAAACTGTTGAATTCACTTCTAAGATCTCATATCCAAGGGAAAAAAATGCCTTTGTAAATCTTCTTCTGAAAACTGGCATGTTTTAATCTTTCTCACTTCAGAGTACTGGCATTGATAAGCTGCCAGTAAAGATTCTAAGTTGCCCGAGGGCAGTAACATGTCTACGTTTTCTGTTCTGTGTCTCACAGTGCCGTGAAGAATGCCAAGGATATAGTTTTCAGCTTTCCATCTTTACACTGAATTATTTGAACTTCTTTATAGCACTTATTTATAACTTATAACAATTTTGTGAGAGGTTCAACAAGAATTTCATCTTAATTGCTATTTATTCCACTAAAATTTCTAAGACTGATGAGGCTGGATATTTAACTTCTTCGCTAAGATTCATTTTTTAAATCCGTATTTAAACTCCATTTCTGTTTGTCTACATTCATTAGCTTCCTGTTACAGGGTCTTCACAGAAATGTCTGACTGACTTGACATCTGGTAGTTTTGATGCTCTCTGGATGATTTAAGCTGAAACTTAGAGAAAGCTGCACTCAGTATTGGGCTAAAAACTCAAGACATTTACTTCTCTCACCTCATAAAACTTTGAGAGATGGGGGCGGCCCCTATGGCTCAAGGAATAGGGCGCCGGTCCCATATACCGGAGGTGGTGGGTTCAAACCCGGCCCTGGCCAAAAACTGCACCAAAAAAAAAAAAAAAAAAAAGTTTTAGAGATAGTTAGCTTAGTTCAGGGGTTCTCAAACTTTTAAAACAGGGGGCCAGTTCACTGTCCCTCAGACCGTTGGAGGGCTGAACTGTGGGCCCCAGGATGAGTAGGCTGCTAAGCAGGACAGGCAGCGGTAGCAAAAACACCTGGTGGGCTGGATAAACGTCCTAGGCGGGCTGCATGTGGCCCATGGGCTGTAGTTTGAGGATGCCTGGCTTAGTTGTTTAACAATGCTTACAGCAGCCTAGCTTTCTGTTCATCCATCCCGTCAGCTACAGTCTCTTGCATTTTATTTGGAAATTTCTTACCTCAAATTTGCAAGAGGACTTCTGTATCTTAGGTATCAAATTCTCACATGAGAATATCCAAAGAAAGGAAGAAGAAAAAAATACTAATTTCTCATATATCAGTTCTGGATCACAGGATCACACCCAGGTTTCTGGTCCCCTGAGACAGTAAAGATCAGGCCTTTGTAGCTTCTGGTACCAGACTGGACAAAGGGGAAAGGGGATCAGATGTCCCTGTTGCTATGGGAGGTGGAACTACAGAGTGTCGCTAAGTCGCCCATGAATCACCATACGTAGGGAAAGTGGGAAATCGTAGCTAAAGGGGCCTTTATATGCAAAATATTGATTCCAAAGTTTTACACAATGTTTACAAAATATTCTCTATGTGCTGGCCACCTCTTCGTGAAAGCTACAATTTCCCATTTTCCCTACATATGGTAACGACACGGGCAAATTGTGGGGCGACCTGGCGAGTGGATGCTCATTGAACACCCGTTGAACGAGGAGACACATGAATGGCAGTTTTTATGTTTTACGCTATTGATGGGAACCCAGCTCTAAATAAAATATTGTGCCAGGTGGTTAAGATAGGATCCTCAATCTCCATTTGTTCTTTCTTTACCTATTTTCTTTGCTTGTTTTTTTACCTTCCTTGTCACCAGAAGATCGTGTGATTCTAGTAATATTTCAGTAGTGTGAGTAATAACATTGGAGGCAACACATGGGGACACTGACCTGGTTTACATTTTTTTAACGCCATCTCCCGTTTATATGCAAATCTCTTCTTTTGTGCGCATGAGATTCTTTATTTTCCCACTGTTTGAAGGATTCCACAAGACTCCGCCTTCTACAGCTATTCCCCAGTTAATTATGTTCAGTATTATTTTTCACAAATTTTAATTGAGTTCTTGCTCTATGCTGCTATTACACTGTGTGCTCAGAACATATTATCTTATTTAATCCTCATTTTACCCCATTAGGGAGTTAGGATTAATGATAGATAATTTCCCTAAGGTCATTACAGTGCAAATCTGGCATTTGAACCAAAATCTATCAAAGATTGCTTTTTTTTTTTTTTTTGTGCAGTTTTTGGCCAGGGCTGGGTTTGAACCCACCACCTCCAGCTTATGGGGCTGGTGCCTTACCCCTTTGAGCCACAGGCGCTGCCCCAAAGATTGCTTTTTTAACCAGAATGCTATACTGCTTCCCATAGAGATCCCTTCACCTCCAACCCTTCTCTCATATTCATGGTTCTGGAGCTCCACTTTTGACCATGGAACAGTAATTGCTTTCTACCATCCTCACTGTGGTTTCAGACTCTGGGCAACAAACAACACAGGGCTGTGGTTTCTGGAAGAAAGAAGACAACCGAGGTGGGGCCAGTGATCACCAAGACTTTCTTCTTGAGATCTTTTAAGGAACAGCACAGTGTAGGAAAATCCAGTGAAAATAAAGCAGTCTCACTGAGTTCAGGAGAAAGGGATTAGAGACTGGGGAGGCCTGAGAACCTGGAATTTGTGGATTAGAGTACAGGAGAGGGTGCTTAGTAAAAGGTCTCAAGTCTGCTGGCTAAATTCTAAGGTGCATGTGCATAGGATGAAA
The DNA here is from genome assembly GCA_963574575.1 of Galagoides demidoff. NCBI lineage: Eukaryota > Metazoa > Chordata > Mammalia > Primates > Galagidae > Galagoides > Galagoides demidoff. The sequence goes on along the minus strand of CAUYQV010085075.1, from coordinate 19,144 downwards.
CTTCATGAGCTCAGCCCAGAAAAACTACTGAAGACCCGGGAGCTGACCAATGCCCAGAACTCACATGGGACTGGGAGATATTCAGTTTCTCACACACCCAGTGGGGGGAAGTCATTGAACACCCCAAACTCAGTAGAGACCCCAGAAGGGTCCCGTCTTAGTAGTAGGAAATAGTCATGGAATAAAGGCTGCTTTCTACCTTCTATAACAAAAATTAATTCTTCTGATCTGTAGAAAGTTAACTGCCTATTACAACAAAATTCAAACTTTAAAGACAATCAAAATCTAGAAACTCCACATTGTAACATTTACAGTGTCCACAACCCAATTTAAAAAATAATAGGCACGATAGGTAATCAGGTAACGTGACTCATAACTAGAAGAAGGGAGTCGGTGAAAGTAAATGGACTCGGATACAACAGAGGTGATGGGAACATCAGACGGGACTTAAAGTGGCTGTTAGACATGGCACATGCTCCAACATTTAGAGGAAAAACATGGGTACAATTAGAAGGATATGGAAAATGCAAAAAAAGAATAAAACTTACTGAAATAAAAAAATACAATATTCAAAATAAAGATTCATCAGGCTGGCTTAATTACTTAGATACTGAACAAAAAAGATTAGTGAACATAACATAGCAATAGAAACCAACCTAAAACAGAAAAAAGACTAAAAATTTAAATGAAAAGTGCCCTATTGACCTATGGGGCAAAATAAAACAAAATGTGTGTCATTGGGGTCCTAGGAAAGGAAAGGGAACTGGGAAAAATATTTTAAGAAATAATTCTGAAAAAAATTCAAATTTGTCCAAAACTTGAGATTTACAGATTCAAAAAATTTAACAAACCGTAAGCGAGATAAATACAAAGAAAACTAAACCAAGGTTCTAAAAATCTGATTGCTAAAAACTAGTGGCAAAGAGAAAATGTTGAAAACAACCAGAGGAAAAAGTACCTGCTCTAGGTGGGGGAAACGAGGCAAAATGAGTTGTGATTTCTCATTAGAAACAGTGTTAGCCAGAAGACAGTAGAAAATCACATCTTGTGCTGGGTGGTGCCTGTGGCTCAAAGGAGTAGGCGCTGGCCCCATATGCCAGAGGTGGCAGGTTCAAACCCAGACCTGGCCTAAAACTGGAAAAAAAAAAAAGAAAATCATATCTTTGAAACTCTGGGAAACCAACAAACAAAAATCCTGCCAACCTAGAATTCTATGTCAAGGAAAAACATCTTTCAAAAATGAAGGATGCATCAATATAATTTTAGACTAAATGGAAACAAAGACAATCTCTATTAACAATGTTAATTTGTCACTGATTTTAGAAAACTGATAAATCAAACTTACTATTTATTATAAATATTCTGCCTCTATCAGGTAAAGATTTTTCACATTATTCTTGCTTTTCTGGCCTAAGATATTTAGCAGATATGTCTCCCCCCACCCCAGCAGAACTGCAGAAATCTTTGGTAGAGAATTTTTCCTGCATTAGAACGTGGGCTTCATGAGGAGAGCTATTTTTGATGTTTCATTCCATTGTGTCCCTAGTATCTAGGACCATAGTGGTCACTCACTAAATTTGAATGAAGGAGTGAATAGCTTTGATAACACCTGCCTATGAGAGGCTTCTACTCAGGTCATCCAGGAAGGTGATTTTCCCCAGGGGGAGAAAGTAAGAAATAGCTCCACATAGTGGCCGGGTGCAGTGGCTCACTCCTGTAATTCCAGCACTATGGGACGCCAAGGCAGGTGGATTGCCTGAGCTCTCAAGTTCAAGACAAGTCTAAGCAAGAGCAAGACCCCATCTCTAAAAATAGCCAGGTGTTATGACGGGCACCTGTAGTCCCAGCTACTTGGGAGGCTGAAGCAGGAGAATAGCTTGAGCCCAAGAGTTTGAGGTTGCTGTGAGCTGGGACGCCATGGAACTCTATCAAGGATGACAAAGTGAAATTGTTTCTCCCCCAAAAAGAAAAGAAAAGAAATTGCCCCACATAATTATTAAGCATTTTTTTAAAGTATTAAAAATGCACATAAGTATTTGACATGGACCTTACGCATTACCACACTATGACTGTTAAACATTCTCATGTCTTTATTGAGGGCAATGTTATGGTATACTCACATATTTGTTCCTTTGATATTTTAAGGAAATATGATGATGGAACTCAGTGTGGGGGAGGTGGGCGGTTTTTGACTTTGGTAGTAGATGGACCAAAGTTTGAATCTGAATCTTGGCTTCATTACTTCCCAGCTCTGCAATCTTACTCAGAGCTTGGTATTTTCCTATGTTTAAAACCCACTACCTTTCTTTGCAAGGAGGTTGTAACTAAGGAAACATAGTACAGAGGGCACAATACCTTTCTCATAAAACATCAGTGGACTGTAAGTATTACATTGTTGAGACTGAGGTTTCCTTCTCTCTCCTCAAAACTTCATATGGCCTAACACTCAACATCTTCATAATGTCCCCAAACATCTTATATAATCCGGCCTTGACTGTCTCTCCGTTCTCACTTACTCCGCTCCCTTCTTTCTCACAAAGGGGCCATGTTGGCCTCCTGTCTATTCTTTCCATGTGCTAAGCTTATCCCTGCCCCAGGGCCTTGGCACTTACTGCTCCCTCTGCATAATATGTTCTTTGAAAAACTGACTCCTATTCAGCTAAAATGTCATCTACTCAGCAAGGTCTTCCTTGTCCTCTCAAATAAAATCCCCACTTCCCATCACTTCTGTTAAATCACTCCATTTTATTTTCTTTATGCTATCTAGAACTCTCTGAAATAACCTCATTTATTTATTTGTTTACTTGGATATTGCTTCTCTCTGCTAAGGTGTGAGCTCCCAAAGAGCAAAAACTATATACATTTTTGTTTTTACTGACGCCCTAGTGCCTAGAACAGTGCCTGGCATATAATAGCTTCGGGAAATACTTGCTAAGTAAATACATTTTTCATTAATAATTATCTTCCTTTCTTGCTTATTTGAACAAACATAATTAAATGAGTCTCAGTTATGCCACTCAGATTTCAGCTGTATTATGGATTTCCCAATGTCCAGTTGATTAAATTGGGAATTAAGGGGATGGAGTTGTTCAGAAAGAGGAAATGTCTTGAAGAAGAAAATTCCCAAACTTCTTTTCCCCAAAGTAGTGAAACTGATTTTCAGTGTTTACTGCAGGGTCTCCTTTCAGCATTTGTTTTTTTTCCCCTTCCATCATCAATCATTGTCAATTTGAAAAAGTACAATACTTAGGGTCATTTATCTAGACCTATTGGAGTCTAAAATTATGCAGCTCAGTCAAATATATGTGAATAAAGACTGTCATTTCTGATTAATGACATGTGACTTGAATGTCTTACAAAATCATTTGTGCCATCCAAGCTTTACAGAAAGGTTATTACATAAGGTCTTCCCCTGATGTCTCTGCTTTTTCTTCTAAGAACCCTGGAGGATCCAATTTCTGCACAGAAAAAAAAATGTGGATGTTTAATGATTTCGGTTGTAATTGCTACACAGGTTTGCTGGACCAAGAGTGTTTATCAAGTTGAAAATTCTCTTCCACTGGATGGTTAGGCAAGCTTATGATGTTGCTGTTTTGCAATTTTTGTTGCCAACATAGCCTTCCCTATTATTGAAAAAATAATCCATGTAAGACACTAATCTTATTCAGTTGATGCAGAAAAAAGAAGAGAGGAAAACAGGCCAATTCTTTGTCAATTACACTTTGCACGAATCATCAACTCTCCTCTTGAAGCATAAAATTCCACTTTAGTATAGTCTCAAAAACATGGGGAAAAAAAGATTTAGAAAGAAAACATTGGAGGGAGAAAGAACCAGGACTGGAATAATGGAGAAAATTTTCTCATGAAGTAACACTGTGTTTACCTCCCCTCAATGGTCCTCAATGGTCTCCTCCTGTCTCTCAGATCATTTCCACAAAAATCTCTTCCAGAACTCTACCTATCGCCAGGACTACAGGGAGATGCCATTAGGACCAGTCAGTCACATGCTCCTAGGTGTGACTGAAGTGAGTGGCTGGGAGTGTGTGTTCCGAGGTGAGGATGCTGCCTCCCTACCCTAAAGTTGGAACAGATACATTTACCTATTACCCATAACAGCCCCTATTGGTAAGTGCGAGTCATACTCCAGTCAGATATTTGTAATGTGGAGACTGCCTGTATTAAAAAGCTCAATAGCATCTTGGCCCCTTCCAAGTACCCTACACACACTGAGCATCTCTAGTTCATTATCTGAGAAATGTCGGACAAGGAATGAGTGAGTAGTTACCTACGTCACACTCTGTTCCATGTTTTGAGATGAACACAAAAGAACCATGAAAACTGGCCTCTGCCTACAGTACCGTATTAAGGGTTGAAACTCATTGAAAAGATCAAATAGGCCACAGATGGAATTTCTCAGAGGAAAGAGAGAGAGAGAAGTGAAGATGGGTGGATGGAGAAGGCTTCTTGAAGGAGAGGTCGCTTGGAGACAGTCAGAATGGTGACAGAGGACTCAAGTTGTGTGTCTTTCTCTACGTGAGCAATGGAGTCAAATCCAAACTGGCCTGTGTGAGAAAGGAAAAGCCTTGGTGTACATCTGAAAAATCCAGAAATAGATGCGTTTCAGGCACAGTTGGTTCCTTGATCTTCCGGGGTGTCCCCCAAACTTGGGCTCATCTTCTCCGCCTCCTGCTTTCCCTTCCCTTCATTACCTTCATCGCAGGTGGCAAGATGGCTGCCTGCATTTCCAGATCTAAATCTCATCTGCAACCCCAACAGAAAGCCAGTTTGCTCTTGCCAATAGTTCTTAAGCTCCTGGAATTCAACCTAATGGGCTTTGATTGTCTCACTTGCCCGTCTCTAAGTGGTCACTGCGGCTGTCTCATCGTGATTCTCTGTTGAGCAGAGATGAAAGTGCTGAAGATTGAAAGTCAGGGAGGGGTGTTTCTCCCTGGAAATTCGGGGTGTCACTATCAAGACATGGGAGTGTGAATGTCGGATACACAAATGCAGGACATGTTTACCGAAGGAGGCAAACCAACAAATGTACCGGGGAAATGCCGTTTGCCTAAGAGATGCTCTGTAAATATAGGAAAGTACCAGCGGTTGGACATGAGGTGGGAGCTGAAGTGAAGGCTGATCAGAAAGCAGTCACCGGGGAGGAAATGCTGTGTTCCTGGGAGACAGGAGGCTAGACACTAATTAAAATGTGAAATTATCTCGGAAATGGTCAGTAAATAAAGCTAGAGAGGCTGAGTGGCCTGAAACACAGAGGGACTAGAAGTTAAACTAGAAGTTAGTTAGGTTTTTATCCACTACGTAAAAGTAATTAGCCACGGAGAGATGTTAAATAGCTTCTTTAAACATTACACCACACTATTTGCTATGTCAATATATTAAAAAAGACCTCCCTATCTGTTTTCCTTTTTTGGAGGGAGAGGTAGTTTGTTCACCAACCCACGTTCTCCGTCCCAGGGAGACTGGAGTAGGCCAATCAGGACAAGGCCCTGACCAGTGACTGGGTCGTGTGACCCAACTCCATCTCCTGAGACGTAAAGGGAAGTCTGTTGGAGGAATTTCTCCAGAAAGCACTCTCTTTTCAAAGAAAGGTCTAAGTAAGGATACTGTTTTTCTTCTTCTCTGGGAAGCTGGTCTTGACATCTAAAACTGCTGACCCCGTTACTACCAATCACCCCAGGAAGATGTAAGAACCTAGGTCCTTGTTGCCACTGACACGCTGGTCCGTGTACCGTGGTCTACTCTGCTTTGGTATTTCTGTTATGTGAGATGATAAATATCTTTATTATTTTAGCAATTTGAGTGGGGATTTGTTATTTGCTGCCAAAAGCAACCTGAGAGAGTCATGTTTTGTACTGAAAAGATGGGCAGAGAAATCCTTATTATAAAGTGACTTGTCTTTCTTGTATCTGCACAATAAAATCCTAATTAAAATATAAAAGAAAAAGTTATATTTTCATGCTAAAAGTAAGACACAGAATTGTGTATATTATATATCGTGTAATTATATATACATGTACAATTCTGTGGTATATATGTATACATGTACCACAAGTACTTAAAGAAAAAAAAAGACTAGAAGGAAATTGACCAAAATCTTAATACTCCAACAATACTTTTAAGGGACAAAACTATGGGTGATGTGATCTTTTTTTTCTATTCTTTTTTCAAATACTTTTGCTGGATAATCTCATTGCTTTTATAAAAATTATAAGATCTAAGTTTTCCTTTCATGACCACCCCAAATTCAATTACCTTGAATTTTGAGGAATGGATTATTTTTGACATTTTAATTATCTGGGTGATTCAGAAGTCTTTTGCTTTTCAAATGTTGTGATGAGAAATTCTTCTGAAATGGATGAGTCACTTTCCTATCTTAGTAAATTGTGTGGTCACCATAATGGAATTTTTCTTTACTGACGGCAGATGTCCCAGGCTTCAGGTCATCTTTCTGAAGGTCAACGCCTGGAGATAAAGGCTGAGCCGATGCTGGAAATTAGGCTTAATGTGTACTGACCGAGGGCTGCCCGGGAAATTGCCTTCCCTCCCTGTCCTGTGAGTTCCTGAGAGCCATCTGTACTCTATTATTTGAATGATTTACTAAATATTTCTTTTTAAATTGGTTCACTGTTCTTTGAGAAAACGTTAATTAAAAAGACAACTTTCTATCACTGTCATATAATGAAAGCTGGTATCATCTGGCATAAATAAAAAGTGAACTACAAACATAACCCAAATATTATTTTAGAATATGAATCAGATTTTGTCTTGATATTGCTGAATGCTACAGGTTCTCAGCCTGAGTTCTGCTCTGTCTTTATTTTAAAAGGGAGATTAAGTGTTGAAGAAATGTGAGAGTTTATTAGTACCAAAATGAGTCTTTTTTAAAACAGTCTCACTCTGTTGCCCCAGCTAGAGTGCCATGGCATCAGCCTGGCTCACAGCAACCTGGAATTCCTGGCCTCAAATGATCCTGCTGCCTCAGCTTGATGGATAGTCGGGACTACAGGCACGTATCCCAAAACCCAGCTAGTTTTTCTATTTTTAGTAGAGACAGGGGTCTCACTTTTGCTCAGGCTGGTCTCAAACTCCTGAGCTCAAGTGATCCTAATCCTCCCATTTCAGCCTCCCAGAGTGCTAGGATTACAGGTATGAGCCACTGCTGCCAGCCTCCAAATGGAGTCTTACTGAACAGTGAGAAGGGTCGAAAAGGATGACCCTTCTCACTAAGAGGTTCAATATTATTTAGAATTGCCCTTTAAAATCACATCCTCCAGACTACACAAAGTTATTTATCTACTACTTAGAATTCGGTGTCATCAGCGGTACCTGCTACCTTTCATATTTTAGGAAACAAACTAGGGTGACTGTCAACTCTGGCTACACATCAAAAGCAGCTGCAGAGATAAATCACTGACACACACCTACGTGATTCTCCCGCAGTATCAGCAGGCATTAGAAGGGCTTGTTAAAACATAGTTTCTGGCTCAGTAGGTTGGGACTGGGCCCCAACATTTGTGCTTCTTCTTCTTGTTTTTTTTTTTTTTTTTTGAGACAGAGTTTCAAATTGTGGCCGTGGGTGGGGTGTGGTGGCGTCACAGCTCACAGCAACCTCAAACTCTTGGGCTTAAGTGATTCTCTTGCCTCAGCCTCCCAAATAGCTGGGACTCCAGGCACCTGCCAGAACACCTGGCTATTTTTTTGGTTGTAGTTGTCATTGTTGTTTGGCGGACCTGGGCTGGATTCAAACCCTCCAGCTCTGGTGTATGTGGCCAGTGCCCTAAGTGCTGAGCTCCAGGTGCCGAGCCAACATTTGGACTTGGAATCACAGCACTAAGTGACAGGGGAGCCCACACACTGCCAACTTCACAACAACTTTCCCTTCTGGGTTTTGTGAGGGCCCATGCATGTTGGTCTACACAGGAAGCAGAAGATCCGAGCAGAGTGGAAATCCAGATGAATTAAGATGCACATGTTTCTTAACCTTTACGCCAGCGAGGAGTACATCAGTTCCTACAAGTTGAACCACATTATAAAGTAAATAGATCTGCTCGGAGGAAAGGTCAGTACACATGTTCCGTGGCAATCTAATTTAAGTCTATTGCCCTGTGCCCTGTTGCTTACTCTGGTGCGAGAGATACAATGGTGAAAAGCTGGAATTTAATTGTCTCTTCTCTACTAAAAGCTTCTTGGCCTGCAGAATATTCATGAGAGCTAAGGAGAAGCGCTCACGACAACGGGCCTGCGAGACTCTGTGTCCCACATGTCTCTTCTTGGATTCTTAGGTCTGGAAGTGGCCCCCAATGCCCCATTTCCTGCCTCTGTGGGCAGTCAGAGACCAGGAATTATTTCAGACAGCAGCTTTGAGCACATTCCCCCGCCTGTGGTTTGCTGTTCGCTAGCTCTCTGCCTATTGTGGAACTGTGTTTAGTTTCGATGACTTAATAATTACTTTAATGTCACTTCATACTGTTCTCGAGAACTCTTTTTGAATGAAGGGCACTTACCACACTCCTAGTGCTTGCCTGGAACAGACACAGCTAATCAGAATGTGTAGAATTAAATAAAAGAGTAATTATGGGAGGCTGTGATGTGTTATAACCGATGTACCGAATAAGGCTGGATCAACTCATTGCTCGGAAGAGAGATAATTCACTAAGGCAGTTTCGGCACGGATCTCCAGAGTGCAAGGGGGGAGCATTTAACAGGGTAGAGGAGGGGAAGAAAACTAATGTTTTTGAAGCATAAACTTTAAAGAAAATTTTAATTAAAATCACTAACTGTGTACATTTATGGGGTACAATGTGATGGTTTAATATACAAGGTAGACTGCTTAAATCAAACTGATTAACATTGCCATCACCTCAATCCCAATTTTTATTTATTCTGTGTGCTGATTCCACCTTAGGCCCATCTTCCCTGGTGCTCAATACTATATCCAATTGCCTGTCCATGGGAAACGAGTCCCTTCTTGTTTCAGATGAACATGAACCAAGGTCACTAGTGTACAGAAGAGGTCAGCGAGAGCTATTAGAGATGTCTCCAACCCTAGAGGTCTAGGATAAATCCCTGGTCAGCCAAGCTACTCATCCCCTCTCCCCTGTTGCTTTGAAGGTGATCCATGATGTGCTCGGTGGAAAATCAAAGGCAAGGACAAGCTGGTATCTGCTACCAGCAGTCGCCTCAACATACAGCGTCCTGTCTCCTGGTTGCTGTGAGGTTCCCTGCCTAGTTCCAAGTCATGCCAGGCTTTCAGAGAATGTTTTCCCTAAACACGGCAGGGGTAATGCAGCCATCTCCACTGCATTTAGACCTCATTACTTAAATTAGATTTATTTCAATAACCTGTTTTCTGGTATTTAGTTTTCGCTGTGGATTTAAACTCTTGCTAGGCATTGTGAGAAGGAGCAGAGAAGATAAAGAACAAGATTCCTGCTCTCCCAGGGCTATGATTAACTACTGTGTTTTCCCCCAAATAAGATACTGTCTTATATTTGTTTTTTTTCTCAAGAAGACACACTAGGGCTTATTTTCAGGGGATGTCTTATTTTTATTAAGTATAATACAACAATCTACATTTATTCAAATACAGTTAAGTCATCTTCTTCTGGGGAAGAAGACCTTGGGGTAGCTGACCTCGTTGAGGCTGGCGCTAGTGATGCGTGAACTCCTTTCCCCTAGCCATTTGCACGTGCGCAATAGGATGCCTGTGACCATGGTTACCACACGCGCACACACGCACCTGCGCAAGCACGAACGGCTTGGAGAAAGGAGCTGTGGCAGATAAAAGGTATTCCAGTCCTCCTGACCACTCTACGCCCAAATGCAGGGCATGGCTATGCAGGTCTTATATGCAGGTCCATCACTAGGTCTTATTATCAGGGTAGGGCTTATATTTAACAAATGCATATAAATCCTGCTAGGGCTTATTTTTGGGGTAGGTCTTATTTTTGGGGAAAATAAGACCTACGGTAGTGAGACAAGGCAAGCCCCAGTCCTTCTGCATTTGAGAACAGTTCCAGTACATCATGAATGAACTGTTCATTATAATGTCTAATTATTCACAAACAGCTTAAGGAGTAGGGTTTACAATGCTTTGAGGAGGATCTGAGTCTTGACTTGGTCTTGGGGAAGATCCAGAACTTCAGGTGATTGGGTCGATCAGGTTAAATCTGGTGAGGGGGGCTGTAAAGGGTGGCTTTTTGTTTAGATGCCATCTCTTCATCAAACCCTTTCTCCATGTTCCTCTCTGTATCATTTGTATGGAATTTTATCACAGATTTTGCAGGTGTACCTTTTCATTTATTTTGTGTCAAGTTCTTTTTACCTCTCTCTGTGCGTATCTATTTATCTGTGTATACATCTATCTCAATGTTTACAAATATACACCAGTGTGTACATTTTTTTTCTTAAGCTTGTCTTAGATCCACATTAGACTTTGAGATTTTGAAGATAAGTCATATCATTAATTCATCTGTGTATTTTACTAGAGTGTCTAGGACAATTGTTTTTTCTCTAGAAGAAATAAAATCTATCATTTGAACATAATGTCTTTGGCTATCTAGAGGGAACAGATCACAAGTGTTATTTCATTTTTTCCTTCTTTTTAATATTGGACTGGTAAAGAACAAGGCCAGCGGGTATGTGAGTGGTAAAAGTGGCTGTGTGCTGAGTCTGGTACAACAGAATATACCAGAATGAGAACAGTCTTCAACCAGAAGGGGTGGAAACCCAGCATGATCACCACCACATGGGGACCTGGAAACCCTTCATCCCTCAGGTGTCAGGACCCCCAGCCATTAACCAGGCCTGACAATGGCAGTGACCTCTGTTCTACACATGCACTTGGTGGGATCAAATGAAATAATATGTGAAAAACCTTGAGAGAAGTTCTGGTCATGTATAAATAAATAGACATTGTTGTTTATGATAAGAACACGGGGAGAATAGAATGCACATTTAAAGCAGCATAAACCAGTTTGATCAAGTCCAGAAGTTGGCAGTTTCAATAGATCTCATGCCTTTGTACAGTTTCTACTGTTTACTTGGAAAATCATAACATTTTCCAAAAAAACAAATACAGGTCTCTTTAATTTGGGCTAAATTTGGAAACGAGGAACACAGATGGTTTCCAAATGGGCTGTGGGATTACTGAGAGGCCGCTGGATTCATCGTGCTTTTCATCAGGCTGGGTGATCTTGGCTGGAGCAAAGCAGGGATGCCCTGTAGTCACCAGGTACCTGCCTGTGCCCGCTGCATGCCACAGGTGTGAGGACACCGGGATGTGCCCTCAGACCCGCTCCCTGTTTCAAGCCCTAAGGAAAGCTTGGAAAACCTTAAGCATCGTCAGTGCTTCCAGAGCCTTCTGCCGGTTTCTGCCTCTATGTCATCACTTTCCAGTAAAGGGCCCTCACTTTTCTCGATGAATCAACCTTCTTCTAGTTTTAGTCTAGCCAATCAAACTCTTGTATTGTCCTGGACTAGCCATTGGCTCTTATGGAGACCTGACCCATGCCAGGCTGTCCAGGGCTAAAGACACTTGACTCCAGAACTTGTGTCTGAACAACTAGCAGGATGCTGGCCGGGAGCCCCTGGTGCTATCTCACTTACACATGGGAGCCTGGGGATAGAGCTGGCGCTGGGAAATAACGATGCCTAACTGGTCATACCATTTAAGCCAGGGACCCTCAGACTTTTTAAACGAGGGGGCAGTTCACTGTCCCTCAGACCATTGGAGGGCTAGACTGCGGGCCCTGGGATGAGTTGGCTGCTAAGCAGGACAGGCAGCTGTGGCAAAAACACCCGGTGGGCTGGATAAATGCCCTAGGCAGGTCACATGTGGCCCGTGGGACGCCTGATTTAAGCCTTTAGATCTACTGACTTGCTGGACCTGTCCTTCCTTGGAATTTGTCATGGGAGTACAATCAGCACAGATTTTTCCAAGGCTGGTGGGGCAGAAGTAAAATGAAGGAGCTTGTTGTCAAAACAGGGTCTTATAAACCAGAATGTGCTTTTTACCTTCTCTAAGAAGACCTTCCCCTGATCCTGGGCATCCTTCCTAAATGGAACCTCATGATTATTTAGTGTTTTCTACAGACAGAGCAGCTTGGAGCTTACAGGGTCAAAATTTCTTATCTCTGTTGAGAAACTTGTGGATGCCAGCTCAACTTTGGCCACAGAGGGCAATGCCTCCTCCACGGGGTCTGTGCACAGCCAGAGTGAGCAGGTGGCTTACGCTCAGCTGAGATTCTCCTCTTTCACCGGTCACAATAGTCACAAGAAGGGAGGGCTACATGAGCTTTTTAGGGCATCCCCTGATCGGGGGCAGGAGTTCTGTGTTCTCCAGGGCAAGTTTCCTCATTTCCTTTTGCCTTTACCTTGGGTCCCTACCTCTGCTCTGTGAAGTGGAACCGGATCAGGCTGCCAGCACAGGCTCAGAGAGGGCCAAGACCCCTAACCATCTTGCCATCCAAGCCCAGCAGTAAGGATTTCCCTCCAAGTCTCAGAGTCACGCCTCTCAGAGTTTGCCATTCCTCCTTCCCCAGGACTGTCCATCAGAGCATTCAGGTTGAGGAGGGGCCCGCAGCTTTGCCATCAAGCTTTTGTCCAAGCCTTCTTTCTCCCTTCCCACCATCCTCTTCACCAGAGTTGCTGCTTCTTCCTGTAGCCAAAAGCAATGTTCTTATGAGTCCCCATAGGGGGCAAAAGTCCCAGGCGCACCCCACCCAGGTCTTTCTGTTCCCTTAATGATCGTTATTAAATGGCCTTTGGTTATTACTTTATGAAGTGCTTTCACAGGCCAGGTAGGCTTGATGGCTCAAACATTTTGAGAGGCTGAGACAGGAGAATCGTTCGAGACCAGCAGTTCAAGAACAGCCTGGGCAATATAGTGAGACCCTGTCTCTACAAAAATATCTAAGAATTAGCTGGGCATGGTGGCCTGTGCCCAGAGTCCCAGCTACTAGAAGGATGAGGCAGGAGAATTGCTTCAGCCCAGGAGTTCAAAGTTGCAGTGAACTATGATCACACCATTGCACTCCAGTTTGGGCGACAGAATAAGACCATATCTCTAAAATAAAATTAAAAACTAAACAATCTAAAAATGAACATTAAAAAAAAAAAACCAAACAAGTGCTTTCACTTACTTACCCTGCTGATGCTATTTATTTATTTTTTGAGATAGAATCTCACTCTGTTGCCCCGGGTAGAGTGCCATGGTATCATCATAGCCCAGAGCAAGTAATCTTAGACTCAAGTGATTCTCTTGCCTCAGCCTCCTGAGGAGCTGGGACTACAGGCTAATTTTTCTATTTTTAGTAGAGAGGGGGTCTCACTCTTGCCGAGCTGGTCTCAAACTCCTGAGCTCAAGGGATACATCTACTCAGCCTCCCAGAGTGCTAGGATTTAGGCATGAGCCACTGCTCCCAGCCACCTGTTGACGTTTCATATCATGGGGTGTCAGGGGACTGAGTCTGAGAATGGTGCCTGTGACTGGATAGTCTGTGAGGGGCAAGGCCAAGTTCAGAGAACCTGCCATTTTACTTCTTGCTTTTTTCAAAGTCATTGCTCTTTCCATAATATCAACTACTGGGCCAAAAGACTAAAATCAAGCCCCTGCTTTCCCTACCCTTTGGATAGCTTTCTCCGTTAGCTTCTCTGAGCCCCCTCTCATCCTGATCCAGCTGTGGAAATTTGATCCAACAGGGCTGGAAATTTAACCCAATTTCTTCTAGATACATAAAAAGTTCTCCCTCTGCTGACCAACCCTGAGGGTGCTATGGGCTCAGTGAGAGGGTTTTGGCAGCATGGACCTCTGGACCTTTAGAGTATAATTCTACCCTCTCCAGATGAGTTGTGATTATCATGAATGATGGAGAGGTTCATGGCTCCATTATTCTTACTTTTAAAAATTTTGAAGCCAATGTTTCTTTCTGCACCATAACTGATCATTTTAATTTCCTTGCTTTTGCTATAATAAAAATTGACGTTAAAGGATGCCTGAGGCAGTGTAATGAGAAAATGAAATTAGTTTTTCAGTTGACTGATCAAAAGCATTTTATATGTGATAATAAACAGTTTATTTTACTCTTTTGCTTATGACATAATTAATGGCAAAAATATTTTCCTGAAATTCATATTGTCTTCTGAACTCTCCTTCCAAGTTCCAGGAAAATAGTATTTTTGTAATTCCCCAGACTGGACAAAATTTAAAAAACAAAACAAAAAACTTTATCATCCCTTCTTGGAGAGGATTCATAATCTCTGTTTAACCCTTCGTGGTTTGTGGCTAGCATTGGACTAATCACGTCAAGAAAATGTTGTCTCTTACAGATTTGCTTTCTAAGGGACAGCAGTATTCCTGGGCTGAAATCGGAGCCCACTTCCCCAGTGGTCTTTTCTTATTGCAATTCTCTTCCTAAAAGCCTGACAAGATCAGGTTTGTTGTTGGGATTAAAGGGCACAGGGTAAAAAACAATGTAGGCTGGTAGTAACCTAGCAAACGGAATTTGAACTTTCTTCATTTTTGACTTTGAAAAATGTGTTGCCTTTTCTCCAATGGCGAGATAAGAAGATGATGAATTAGAATGAGTGTTGTACTGGAATCTGAAGACCTGGCTACTAATTCCAAATATCTGCATGTGTGAGTTGGGTATTTCAGTTTAATTTAGCTGTGTCTTAGTTTCCTCATCTGTGCAGCGTCCTAATTGGCCTTTATAACAATTGTGCTGATTATGAGGGGCTGACATCTGTCGAGTATACCAAGATGGGCATGCAAAGACATTTCCTAAAGCACAGCTTGTAAAGACCAGAAAACTGCAATCAACCACTGGCTAGCTTTCTCTGGTAACAAATACTCCAAAATTAGTGGTTTGAAATAGTAACCATTTTATTTATCTCAGGATTCTAGGAGCTGCCCCGTCGTTCTTCCAGGCTGGGCTGGCTTGGCTGATCTCTGGCTTGGCAAAGTCTAAGGCCAAGTTCCATTTTGGCTTGTGGCTATATGGTCTAGGATGGTCTTCCTCACGTATCTTGAGTCTGGCATCCAGATGGTCTGGGAGGTCCTCTGCTGGACCCCTGCTCTCTGCTCAGTGTGGTCGCTCCTTTTCCAGTAGGCTCTTCTGAGCTTATTCACACGGTGGCCCCAGGGTTCTAAGTGCAGCAAGAGAAAGAACGTACTGGTGCACGGTATTTTTTTTTGACTCTGCTTGCATCTACATTTCCTCTTATCCCTTTGAGCAAAACAAATCACATGACCTGGCCCAGAGACTGTGTGGGGGTTTATACCCGGGGAAAGAGAATCTTTGCAGCTTCTTGGGCAGACAGTCTACCAATTGGCCTAAATAACCATCAGTACTAACATGCATCAGATAACCATGAGCATGAGCAGTGGAACCGTGGCTGGTTCGGTTATGGTTCCTGTTTACTCCTCGCCCAAAGTCCTCGCATGGGCTCTTTTCTCTGTTTGGAGCGTTCTTTTCTCTTCATCTGTTTAACTCATTTTCTTCTTTTAGGGGTTGACCCAAGAAGTCTTCCCTGGTTCTTTGACTGGGTCAAATTCCATGTCCCAAAGCCTCATGCACCATAACTGCACTTTCCCCCGTGATTCCTCCTGCAATAGTGAATGAAGGCTCTGATGATCTAATGCGTGTTGGTTAGCTCACTAGACTTCAAGCTCCAGTGGATGGTGGGAAGCCTGTCTGTTTTTACTTATCACCACTTCCCCAGCCTTGCTGAGTGTCTGGCATGTGATGTAAAAGTGCTTTTTAGGTCATTTCTTTTTAGCTATCTTAATTTCTCTCAGTATTATGTAGTTTTCACCACAGAGGACTTATATACATTTCATTCTATTTATTCATAATATTTTTAGTGTCTTGTTGCTGTTGTATAATAATATAATCAAATATGTGTAATAACCTTGCGTCCCAAGATTTCGCTTAATTCATTATTTCATTGTAATATTTTGTATGCACTTTTAGATTTTCCTTATATACAGTTATATCATTCATGAAAGACTACTTTTATTTCTTCCTTTTTAATTTTTTTTTTTATTGCTGGGGATTCATTGAGGGTACATAGAAACAGGTTACATTGATTGTCTTTGTTAGATAAGGACCCTGTTATAATTGCATCCTGCCCCCAAAAGGTACCCCGTACTCCTTTCCCCCCCGCCCCTCCCTTTTTTCCTTTTCCACATCTCCCCATCCCCCACTCCCACTCTGTACTTAGGACCTTAATTGTCCTCATATCAGAATTGAGTACACAGGTTTTTTATTTTCTTTCTTTACCATAGTGTTCAGGACCCTTATTATAAAGTTGAATAGAAGTGGTGGTACCAGGCATTTTTATTTTGCTTATGATCTCAGAAGAAAGTGTTCAGTAATTCACCATTAAATTTGAAGTTTGCTAAGTATTTCTTCTTAAGTTTAGCTTTCATGGAAACTTTCAAATACTCATAAAAGTAAGGAGAATAAGATCATAAGCATCACATGTTCGCTATTAGGCTGTGATGGTTATCAGGATTTTGCTATTCTTATTTTTGTCTTTACTCCTAGAATAATTAAGCATATTTTGAATGAATAAGTTCATTAATGCAATGGAATTCTAGAATTATTGCCATCAAATGAATATGAAGTAGATGGATATCTATGGGCGTGGAAGGATGCCTACCATATGGTAAGTGAACACACATGTATCTTATTTTGTCTTAAAGCCACATTTGTATAGGAGCACATCTCTCTCTCTCTCAGTGTATATGCATATACGTAAAGAAAGAGGGATATTCCTCAAGCTGTTACCAGCAGTTACACTGGGAAGGAGAAGAGGAAAGAACACAGATGTCATTTTTTTCTTTATATGTTTGTGCCATTAGAATTCTTTCCATGAGCATGCATTGCTTTTGTAATTAAAAAAAAACCAATAAAGAAAAAATAGATCATTAAATGGCTAGTTTATTAGCATTAAGTAAAGGATGCAAAGATCAGGAGGTAACAAGCTAGGCAGAACTAATTTCATTTCTTTCTTTGTAAAAAAAAATAGGATTATTAGACTGGTAGTCCAAGAGAGGGCCATAGATCAGCACATCTTTTTTATTTTATTTTATTTTATTTATTTATTTTTAGAGACCTCAGGGAGGAAAAAGAGGAACCTAAGGGGGTGACTGACAGAAAGGGTTTCCAGATATCAGGAATAGTAAGTGCAAAGGTTCTGGGGTGGATGTTTGCCTGACATGCTATAGGAACAGCCAGGAGGCCAGAGTGGCTGGAGAGGCATGACAGGAGGAAAAAGCAGTAGAATACAAGGTCAGAGAGGCACTGGGGGACAACGCAGAGACCACTGAGGCCTTTACTCTGAAGATGCCCCTGGAGAGTTATGAGCAAAACATGATACAGTCTGACCTGTGACCACACATGGCTCTTGAGTTGACATGCCACAAATCCAGGCACATTACCAGTGACGGTTTCTTACTCCACAGGCCACGTCGGTCCTCTGTATATTCTAATAACATGCCAGCCTCTTTCCTTCCTTCAGATCTTTGTACATTTTCCCCACCTAGATCACACTTTCATGGGAACCCTCCAAACTATTGACCTCTTTTGGGTCTTCACTTAGTTGTAGCCTTTGAGAGGCCCTCCATGAAGTATTTAAAGTAGTTCTCCCCATAGGGACTCTTCATTACATCATCTTCTTTTGTTTTCTTTATAGTACTTACCACTATCTGGATTATCTTGTTTAATCCTTTACGCATTTTTAGATGTTTCCTGTACAGAGTTAAGCTCTGTGAGGGCAACCTTGTCACTCTTGATTAGTGGTACATGCTTAAAGCCTAGACATCACCGGGCATATAACAAATGCCAGATGTATAATAGATGATTTTTGTATGAACAAAATGAATGCGCATTTATTAACACCCACATGGATCATGATATGAAGAGCGGAAATTCCCCTTCTCTCGTCTTTCCTTTGTTCATTCCGACTCTGAGATTCTCTGAGCGTCCTATGTGATTATCCTCCAAAAGACACAGATTTCCTAATTGAGAGTGAGGTGGCACTAAACATGTACAGGAAAAATGATAGCGACCTTTCTGACTATATCATCTAAAATCTACTGTTATGGTTCTGTTGGAGAACCCTTGTAGAATTGACTATCACCGTGTATTGGAACATAACAGCTAATAAAAAGTATTCATGGAATCTCAGACTATTGTACAAAAACACGGATGGTGAGTAATTTGATTTTATCTGAGTTAAAAGTAAATGTATTGAACTGGATTATATTTCTCTTATTTATACAATGATTGTCATGTGCATGGAGTTTGACTCAAGAGAAAAGTACTAAGATATATTGAGTGCTTAGTAGGTATCAGAAATTTTAACAGATGTCTTACATCTCACTTAATCTTGAAAACACTCATGGGAGAAGTTGGTAACAGTCCTAATTTTCCATTGTGAAAATATTATGGTTAAGAGAATCTGGGTAATTTTCTCAAAGATCCAATTTCTCCTCTTTGGCAGCATCAGCTGCTGCCTAATTCTGTAAACTTTTAACTTCTGAATTAAATAAGAATTACTTAGGAAATCCTCTTTTTTAACCTTTTATTTTTGAAATATTTTCTAAAGATTTTTTCCTCACCTTAGCAAGTCCAGGGAAATACCACAACTTACATCCTATTCAGAAAACTGAGGGTCCTATGTTCAACATAGCATTTTTTCCTTTTTACCATTGAGTAAGATACATCCAAATCTATAGAGAGCTTTAAAACTCACAATTTTAACTTGATAAAGTAAATCTATTTATTACAAACAACGAACAAAATATGTAACATGAAAACACTAGATAGTTACCTTAAAATCAATAAGATATATAAGAGAGCTATAACCTAATAATAGCCTAAGAATATGGGGAGGGGGGAAGGAGAGGGGAGGGAGGAATGGGTGGAGGGATCACTTCTGTGGTTTATTTTACAAGGGTACAAGTGAATCTTTCTAAGAATAGAATATGAACATTTTAACACAATAACTAAGAAAATGACATGAAGGCTATGTTAATCAGTTTCATGGAAGTATTTTGGATTGCATGTGAAAACACCACACTGTACTCCAGAAGTGCCTTAATGTACATAGTTACCAT